>JAVJIF010008029.1:0-217299 GCA_038442645.1 Agave tequilana | reverse complement strand
AAAACATCGGTCAGAGGAAAGAAGACGCTTGCCGTTGAAGAATAGTATTCTAGTTGGCAACAATGTGGTTGCTATGAGCTCTGCAACAAGAGGAGGTTGTCCAGTTGGCCATGTCGAAGGAGAAGAACTCACCATGTCTGCAGTCGGGATCAGAATGAGGAGAGGAGAGGAGAGGAGAGGTGCGAGTTGCAGACGAGGTGCGGATCAGATTGGATCTGAGAGGAGAGAAGTGAATAGCAATTGTGCTGATAACGCGAAAGATGATGCCGAGCGGGTCGACAAAGATCTCAACTTCGAGCGGTGATTTTGGGTTACAGGACAATATCTATCGATGGTGATAAGTCGCGCTGATGAGATCAACAAGGCCGAGGTCGGATGCGTTGTCGAGGAAGTTGAAGACGAGCAGGAAGAGCCGGTGACAACGACGCCCATGTAGTTGACAACGAAGCGCGCATAGCTGTAGATGACAGGTCAGTGTCTTCAGACAACACATGCGCTGTGTTGATCGACAGTGAGGTCCAATCGCAGGAAGAGGAAGACGATGGAGAACAAGGCACAATGGTGGTGTTGTCAGCGTCGACAGGCAAGGGCGATGACATCAAGCTGTTCGGCGGTTCTAGATCAGCGAGGTAAGATAGTCAATTTGGCGGCGAGTGTTGGAGGTGAGAATGAGGCCGAAGAGCTGACGGCCTTGATCGAGCGGTGTTGGCAACATCGAGCAGAGATCGATGATCAGACGCAGACGAGATCTCTGCAGAGTGCCGAGGTCGATATAGATTAGTCGTGCGGCGAGGGAGATCAAGAAGATTGATTCAGCGTCAACAGCAAGGAAGACATGCGCGCATTGGGAGGAGAGGCGATCTGCAGAGATCGCAGAAGTCCGACCAAAGAGGTGCAGGCAGGTTGGATATCAAGATCAACACCATACCGGACATTGAAGATCACTGTTGCAGACAACTCAGGCAGAACACAGTTGAAGAAGACCGAGTCGGTGACTCATTGAGTTGACTCACTCGGCTAGAACTCAGAGAGGTTGTGAAAAAGATTAGAGTTTTGTGGAGGCTAAGGTTTTGAAGAGGAGATCAGATAGAGCTCTTTGAAGCGATGACCAAACGCTCGGTAAAAGAATTTTTACAAAGTGGAAACACAACATGGCCTGACGCTATGCACATGCCACGTGAGCGTGACCCAGCGCAGGCTTGAAAATACTGAGAGAACTTCGATCAGCAGAGAAATTTTTTAAGAGACTCTAGTACTGTGTTAAACAATTGAAAAAGTGAATTTTATATTGTATTATTGATAGGGCAAAAGGCAAATATATAAAGAATACAATTGCATGATAAGAAAACCTCTAGTTCTAAAATAATTATTATTATATAATTCCAATCCTAGTACTACTCTTAACACATGCCATTTGTAGAAAAGATTCTGCTTGAGTTCATTGAAGACTTTTTCTATGACATTTGGGAGCAATTATGCCTCTTCTTTCTTGTTATGTTTCATTCAGTCACCACCTGTGCTTTCGTGGAAGGGGACTCAGACTTACATGTTGTCCAATATACCTGCTTTTCTTTCAGCCACCTCACGCCTATTTTCGTTTTCGTCTGAAGAATCAGAATTCAAATAATATCTAGAAGCAGCAAAATTCTTAAACCAGTACTGGTTCAAAGACTCAAATTCAAACATTCCCGAAGAAAAATTTCACGGTAGCCTTCATGATGCCTTGGAGTCACATTTTTCAAACCTTCCACTAGAAAAGTTTCATTCCGGTTCAGCTACAAGACCAAGAGGCCTAAATAAAGTAAAACATCAGATTACAGATACCTGACAAGGAACCAACTTGGATGTTCAACCACTGCTTGCCATTTTCCATAGCCTATTGCTCGCCTTGTATGTGGGCAAAGAGGGCTCGAGCTCGAACTTCTCAGCCCTCTTCTTGTTCCTGTCCACCATGACTGTGACTTTGCGTTGAAGAGAACATCAAATGCTATGTGAAATGAACCATTTAAGGTTGAAAATCAAATTAGGAGAACTGGATTGAAAAGGCTGTATTTATAAGAAAAGGATACAGCCGGAAATCATAGTCTGGTCGTCTAAATTTGGGATGATATTTGTTACTGAAGCACACATGGACAGCAATTCCTGCAAGGAAAAGGCAACATTACAAAAAACAACATTTAGACACAGAAAGGCAAATTGAAAAGAACTACTCGTACTAATGGTGCAACTTAAGGAATACGAAGATGAACATATTTACACGATAACAACAAAGCTTGAATTTAGAAGGTGAACAATCACAAGTAAAACTTTTTTTAATATTCCATTTGAATCTCTAATTTACGGCTGTTCTCATACTTGATTTTTCCAGATTACGGCAATGAACCCACATAATTGTCTTTGGAGAACGGACAAGACTCCAAATTGTTTGTGTACCCATAAACACATTTGATTGGTACATTAACACCAATGCATGTGCAACACATTAATGTGAAAGTGACGTCCAACATGCCAGTCTTCTCCATTATTTAGGTGTTATAGTCCCCCCCCCCCCCCCCCCCCCCCCAAACCAAACAAACAAACAAACAAACACACACACACACACACACACACACACACACACACACACACACACACGTGTGCAATGGTTGTACCTTTGCACATCTTTGAGTTTATTCTGATAATAAAGGAAGATTCGTGTTGCTAAAATATCTAAATAGAAATTCAGCAGGCACCAAGTAATTGAAACACAAGACAATATTAAACTTATTAAACAAAACTCTTGACTAAAAGAAAATAATCAAAAATACATCTTAAATATAAAAACCAGTTATCCTTCATAATTATATTCCTATTTCCACTTAAGAATTTTATTGCTTGTTCAAAACATTCTAATAAGTTGATTGAAAGAATATTGCAATCGGAAAAAAAAGTTATACCCTATAATTTCCTCCACAGAATTCGGGCTTCTTTTGGATTTACTTGGACTTCTTGAGAAAATAAAGGTGGGCAATCAGCAATTCTGAAGAGGGATATAGGCATCAACAAGCTGACATCACTAGTTGAATAAGGTAGCAACCATATGCGACATATTTGCACGTGTGTGCCAAAGCACGTGTATATAAGTTATCTGATACACTGAAAGAACAGAACAAAATTTATTCATGACAGCTCTTCATGCACACTGAACTAGTGAAAATTAAAGCCCAAACTCTTGAGTGACATACAGAAAAACCATCTTTTTACAATATGTTAGTCTTAAAGGCTATGCTTGGATGCCAAAGACAAGAGGTGAAAAGAAATGATAGTTGAGCTAGGTTGATGTATACACAGTGGTTGAAATTTGCAACATTATCTTTTCTTTTCTTTCAGTTTATAACAAAGCTACTGTTCTAGTGCAGAAAATCCCATGTATTGATTTGCACACACATGGTGAGATCAACTGCCAAGACAGCCCATTGACATTTTTTTTAGCAAAAACATTTTTTCTGCGCTGGAATAAAGATGAAAACTATTGCAAGCCAAAAGATTAAACGCACATGGATGAAATGCTTAGATCTCAAAGAAACAGAGGCGTGGTGATCTTTTATTCACGCTACAGTCTGCATATTATATTTGGGATGCTGGCTTGCTACCGACAAAAGATAACCATACGGCATATCAGGTGAAGCCATAATAATTGTGCATCAACACACTGATTGAAGCTTATCAATCTAAGTTTTGATTTATGAAATAAAGAAGTAACAACTAGAAAAAAGTGCACAACTATCTTGCAAAAGAAGAAAGGGACCGAGAATATGTTTAAATAAAGCAAATCATTTTTCATTGTTGATTTCTCTAAACAAATAATTTGAGAAAGAGAAATCTAGATATTTGCTTTCAAACAAACAATAAGTGATAACTTCATTCCCTCCTGCAACCAAACCATAACCCTCATTCCATTTTTTGGGGTGGAAATTGAATCATGTTGATCCTTTCATAAGTAGTATTTTCAATATGTTCTCCATCTCTTCCTGGTTATTACAGGTTAAATCATCTTCTTCCAAACCCTTGAAACAAAGACATGTTTGTCTGAATCTTTTCCGGCATCTGCAATGCATTATTGATTGTCCTCAACCAGGGAAAGAAAAAATCATTTTGACATCCTCAGCGGTTCCACTTGATTAGGTTCACTTCTCACTAGGAAAGAAAATCAATAAGAATATGAATGTTTATGGAATCAAGCCAGTAACTAATAAACTTATGAATCTTAGGAGAAATTAGAATTCATAGTTGTATCTAAAGATTTTTACTATTTTAGTTTACTTTATGTCAGTTCCCAATTTGAAAAGTGCGGGTTTAACTATACTCTTTATAATCCAAAAATCTGTTAGGTTGAGAATCCTTTAGGTAAATGGCTTTGGAAAGCTCGATGTTCTAATAATAATAAGTTATCGGAAAGCAAACCGCTTAGGAAATGATTCGATCGAGTCTATTTCAGAAAGCGGCGTAATGCAGTTCTTTTAGTTTAGACTTGTTTAATGCTTTAGCTGCTGTAGCAAGTGTTTTTTTCCCTCTTGTGGACATTTAGTATCACATTGGTTAATCCTTAAAATTTCTTTCTTGTAAAGCCTATAAAAAGCCCCCTAGAGTAGTTTATTGAATCATTGAATGATTAAAATTTCTACAAATTATCCAGTTAAAATCCTTGAGTTATCTTTTCTCTTGAGTTTTGAGTGAGAAGCCCGTGTAAGAGGTGGAAACCTGAAATTCTATCCTGCTTCAAATTTCAAATTTTAGTTTAGAATTGAAGATGATTGCGATCCAGACTATATTACATCATTTTGGTATAAGAGCCTAAGTTTCAATCCCTTTCAAATTTTTTCCTTCCCAAAATTTTCTTCCCCACTCTCAAAGCCCTAGATCCAGTTTCAAAAAAAAAATGTAGCCAAATTTCCTTTCGAAAATCCCAGACAAATCAAAATCCATATTGTTCCCCTCCTCCTCCTCGGAATATTAAAAAAAATTTACAACTGTTCTTCTTCCCCGATTTCCCTCCATGTTCGTCTTCTTCCTTCCTTCCCTCCCAAGTCCGACAACAGCACCAGATCGGAGCACCATCCAACATCAGCGTCTTCATCGGATCCCATTTCCTTCTCCTCTCCTTCGTCTGGAGGTCAACCTCGCCGCTCGATCTTGTCGCATCGTCATCGCTGAGTTTTCGCCAAGGCGACTGCCAGATCTTACCGACGGAGCTCAATGGAAGACTCCACCAACCCATGTCGTCGATGACGTTGCCGACACTTGCTCTTCACTCGCCACCATCTCCTTTGACTTCGTCTTCCCCTCTGATCTCCTTTGCCGCCAGCCAAAGCGTCGCCCCTTCTTCATCACCACCGCCGCTGACGGATCTCCGTCGTGCCTTTGTTGGGTTCTTGGCGTTGTGCCCTCGTCGGAATCGTGCCGCTCTGCCCTAGTTGCGAGAGGAAGAGTCGAGATCTGATCAGTTCAGATCAGATCCGACTTGATCTGAGTTAAATCAGATCGGACCGAGTCGGAGCCGACCGAAGCCACCCAACCCAACATCATCAACCCGAGATCCATTAGGGGAAATAGTTAGCATTCAACTGACGTTAGCGACATGTCATCCAAACTCACCCTACTGAGTCAACTCAGCCAGTGAACGTTCTGACTCAGCTCACGAGCAACTTCGCACTTCCGAAGGCTGTACAGCTCGTTTCAATTCCAAATCGAGCCGTTGTCGAGGCAGCGAATTCGTGACGACCAATACTACGTGTTTACAAAGTTACATGTAGGTTTGAGCCTCGGTCGCCTTTCAGATAATTTGAATATTCTGTTTAGTTATTCCTACTACTTAATTGAGATAATTAGCTATTCCAATCTGTCACAAGGTAGATTTATTGTCTGTTGCCCACTAAATAGTAAGGTGTGTGATTCTGAACTTGAGTGGTAATCTGACTTGATTATTAACTGTGCAACTAAAGTAGACTGAATTTGAGATCACTTGACTTAATTTGGAACTAACTGTGTTAGCACGTGTATTTTGTCACTCTCTACATTATATTTTCTTAATCACACGTTAATCTACATAGCTTAGAGCTGATATTGTTCACCTTTGATCTAATCTCTGATTCCTCTTGCACACCATACATCTCATTTTAAAATAGTTTGCATATAGGATTAGATAGGAACTTGCATGCCTATTAGAAGTGGTAGAACTTTTTTCATAGGAGAAGCTTCTGCACCAATAGACCCTAACATTCAGGATACACTTAACATAATCATTAATAAGATAGAAAAAATGGACCAACAACTACAAGTTAAAGACCAGGTTGATGTCAATTATAAGATATAGCAACCCGACTTGACAGGCTAGAAACCAATTATAGGGGAGCCACAGAGGAGGACAATTCTCGAAATGACAGTAGGTCACCCAGGCGAGAGCGAGCTCAGCTCTACAATACAGCCGACACTGATGCTTAATACATCAAAAGGGTTAAAATCGATGCCCCTTCCTTCGACAGGCGCTTGAACTCTCAGGCTTATATAGACTGGCAATTGGCTATGGACCGTTACTTTCATTGGCATGATATGTCTGAGTCTAAAAAGATTCGATTTGTCGTGATGAAACTAACGGGACAAGCTGGACAATATTGAGAAAATCTGGAGAGAATGATGAGGTATAGAAAGAACCCTGTGGGGACTTGAGAAAATATGAAAGAGAAGCTTATATTGAAATACGTTCTACTGTCATTCAGTCAGCAATTATTAGACAAGTGGAATAAATTAACTCAGTAAAACAAGTCAACCGCCGATTATATTGCTAAATTTGATGAATATTTGAATCGGTGCGGACCAATCGAGTTAGAGTCCCCCTGAATAGATCTTATCTAGGTTTAGGTCAGGACTTAGTGATGATTACCGCCGAGAGCTCATCGCTCGAGGCATCACGACTCTAGAGCAGGCTTATCAACTAGTCACCGATTTAGATGAGTCTAGAAGATTCTACTTCCATCGAGCCAAGTTTAGGAACAACTCTAAGGCCGTCAACATTAGCACGCCAAGCTTTAGCCGGTCCTTCTATTGCCCTGAGCAAACATACCTTGAGCTCTTCAAGCGTCAAACCAGCGAGTTCTTCTAGTATAAAATCAGTCACATCCGAGAAGAGGTCACTAATGAACAAGCAAAAGTTAACCCGCGAACTCAATGCTATAGGTGTCAGTGTCCAAGTCAAAACAAGACCATCTTAGTGGAAGTTTCCATTGAAGATGTAGAAGAAGAGGGTGATGTCGAAGTGGCTGTGCACCAACAAGACGATGACTCGGATGCTTCTGTCGAAAAATATGAATTCAATGGCTGCATTAGAACTGTGAGAGAGACGAACCTAACTCTCAATTTAGACCAATCCCAGTTAGGTATAGTTAGGTGCACCTTAGCCCAACCTGAGCGACCTAACGACCGGAGAAAAACTGCCATCTTTTAGACTTGCACAAAAATTGAGAACAAGAGCTGCAAAGTGATAGTGGATAGTGGCAGTTGTAACAACACCGTTGCGTCGAAGTTAATCACCACCTTGAGAATGAAACCAGTGAAGCATCCAAATCCCTACAAGGTTACATGGATCGACACTACGTCCATAAATGTTTAGGAGAAATGTCATATTCTCATCCAGTTTGCCACATACACAGATAATGTATAGTGTTACATACTCCCTGTAGATGCTGGTCATATTATTTTGGGACGACCATAGTTGTTCAATTTAAATGTGACCATATATGAACGTACTAATCAATGCTCGTTCATCCATAACAGCAAGAAGGTGAAGTTGATGCCCAATCAATTGAAACCCCCATAACAAGAAAAGGGGCTGACAAAAGAAGAAAAAGTGGATGCTTTAGTTTCTAAAAATAAGAGTGATAAAGGAAAAGGTAAAATGGTAATGAGTTTGATTAGCCGTGATCAAATTGAAAAGAGTTTGAATGAGAGATTTACTTGTTATGCACTCGTGGCTCGAAAGGCTGAACCAAATATCAAGATGCCGATTCCTGAACACATTATACCGATCCTTAAAGAGTTCTCAAAAATCCTCTCAAAAGATTTGCCATGCGAGTTGCCTCCCATGAAAGACATTCAACATGCCATTGACTTAGTCCCGAGAGCAATTTTGTCAAACCTGCCCCATTACAGAACGAACCCTGCCGAGCATGCGGATTTATAACGACAAGTAAAAGAATTACGTGACATAGAGTTCATTAAAGAAAGTTTAAGCCCTTGTGTAATTCCCGCACTTTTGGCGCAAAAAAGGACAACACATGGGCGTGTGTTTGTGAATAGCGGCGCAATCAACAAAATCACGTCAAGTATCGTTTTTCCATCCCCCGTCTTGATGATATGCTGGACCTGATGACACGTGCCACAATCTTCTCCAAGATTGATCTTAAGAGTGGGTGCCAACAAATTAGAATCCGGCCGGGGGATGATTAGAAGACTGCGTTTAAAACTAAGGACAGGTTGTATGAATGGTTGATTATGCCCTTTGGACTGTCTAATACTCCTAACACTTTCGTGAGAGGTATGATTCAATTGTTTCGGCTATTTATCAGTAAATTCGTAATAGTATACTTTGATGATATATTGATTTATAGCCGAACTCAGGAGCAACACGTGGACCATCTGAGGCAAGTCATTCGCATACTCCGAACTGACAAGTTTTACGCAAACCCAAGAAGTGTGCTTTCTGTACAGACAAGATTATCTTCTTAGGATTCGTTGTTTCTTCCAAGAGAGTTTCTGCGAACCCTGAGAAGGAGAAAGCCATCACCGAGTGGCCGCAACCCCGAACTATTAGGGAAGTCCAGAGTTTTCACGGGTTAGCCACTTTTTACCGTCGATTTATAAAGAACTTTAGCGCTATTATGGCACTAATAACCGACTGTTTAAAAGGTGAGGGACTTCAGTGGGCTCCTGCTGCCACCAAGGCTTTTATCGAGACTAAGAGAATGATGACCGAAGCCCCCGCTATGTGTCTCCCAGATTTTTTGAAGGTGTTTGAAGTAACATGTGACGCATCAGGGTTAGCAATAAGTGGTGTATTGAGTCAAGAGAACAATCTCGTCGCCTATTTCAGCAAGAAGTTAAATGACGCCCGATAACATACTCTACGTATAATAAGAAATTCTATGCGGTCGTGCAGGTGTTGCGCTATTGGAGATATTACCTACCAATACAGGAGTTTGTACTGTATTCGAATCACGAGGCGTTGAAATATTTCAACTCCCAAAAGAGTCTAAATGCGCTGCACAGTAAGTAAATGGAGTTCCTCTAGGACTACACGTTTGTCCTCAAGCACAAGGTAGGAGTTAAAAAATGAGGTTGCCAGCATATTATAGTTTTGGAGGTATGAGCGCAGAAGTGACCGGGTCTGAGGGATTGACGGATGAGTGAATCGTGTCCTGACTTTGGGGAAAATTACGTCACGTTACGGGACGGTTATGTTCGAGAGATGGATGGATTCCTGTTACAAGATAGATATTTATTCAGGTTCCAAACTATGTATTCCCCATACATCCATCTGGGACTCTCTTGGGAAGCGCATGCAAGAGGTTTAGGTGGACTTTAGTCAGAACAAGACGATTGAAGCTATTAAGCATATATTATACTGGCCGAGTTTAAAGAAGGATCTTGCTAAGGTCGTTGGCCAGTGTCGCACGTGTCAATTGGCCAAACAACAAAAACAGATTGTCGGACCCTACACTCCTCTCCCTGTACCCAATTGTCCCTGACAGGATGTGAGCTTAAATTTCACACTAGGATTATTAAAAACACAGAAAAAGCATGACTCTTTCCTAGTAACGATTGACAGATTTTCCAGAATGGCTCACTTCATTCCGTACTCTAAAACATCGGATGCATCTCGGGTAGCTGTCCTTTTCTTTGATAATGTCGTCAAATTGCATGGGTTACCCAAAATCATGGTATTTAAGAGGGACATTAAGTTTGTTAGCTATTTTTGGCAAACGCTGTGGCACAAGATGGGAACCAAACTGAAATTATCCACAATCTTTCATCCACAAACTAATGGGCAAACCGAGATAGTCAATCCAGCCCTAGAAAATCTCCTTAGGTGTCTCGTTGGGAGAAATTTGAAAACTTGGGATCTCATTTTGCCTATGGCCAAATTTGTACATAATGGTTCTGTCAATAAGATTACAGGTCTTACTCCGTTTGAAATAGTAACCAGCTTTAAACCTAGACAATCAATAGATTTAATTCTCATGGCTCATCATTCTAAAGTATCAGACTCTGCATCAGTATTTGTATCTTATATACGTGTACTACATAAGGAAATCCGAAAAAAGATAATGAAAAATAATATTGATTATAAAGCTTCTGCGGATTTTGCATTGTAGATTAAGAAATTTAATGTCGGTGATTATGTGATGGTCCGCATGAGACCCGAGCGGCTTTCCCTAAGAACCGTGAAGAAGTTACACGCGTGAAGCGCAAGACTGTTCCATATCCTCAAGAGAATCAATTCAAATACTTACGTGGTGGACCTTTCACCAGACTTTGGCATATTGCACCTTTAATATTGAGGATTTGATTCCATATAGAGATACTTTTAATACCACTTCTGGTCTATTCATGGATGAGCCTGCCCAGGACATTCTTTCTGAGAGCCCCTACTACCTCTACTTCCTCCAAAATTATCCTATGCAGTAGAAAATTAGATTCTATTTTGGATAATCAGATTGTCTCTACTAGAGACGGAGAAACGCGATGCTATCTCATTAAGTGAAAAGGAAGACTGAGTCAGAAAATTCTTAGATTACTGAGGACTTTTGGCAGCTTGACCCTGACTTACTGGAACGCTATCACAGCTAGCAGCAGCTTCTCACCATACACTCGAGGGGGTCGAGTTCTTTTCACCCGAGGGAAATTGATAAGGACATCACACCGCTTAGAAGACAATTCGATCGAGTTTATTTCAGGAAGTGACGTAATGCAGTTCTTTTAGTTTAGACTTGTTTTATGTTTTAATTGCTGTAGTAGGTGTTTCTTTTCCTGTGAACATTTAGGGCATGTTTGTTTCGTCGCAAAATGCCGCATGTCGTAAGTCGTAAAACTTCTTTTCTATTTTTTGATGTTTGTTTCGCTAAAAAACAAGTTACAAAATGCAACTCTCATTTTCACACTTGCAGTTGCTACAATTAAATTTGTGGTCATGTAAATCTCACTTTTACACCCACATTTTCTCACTTTCAGTTTCTACAGTTAATTTTGTTGTCAAGTAAATCCCACTTGTAGTACACTTGCAGTTCAAAACAGTTATTTGATAATCAATATTTAATTTAATATTATTAAATATTTAATATTTTTAATAGTATTTAATTTCTTATTTAATTATTTAATTATTTTATATTTTAATGTTTAGCTTTTTATTATTTTTAATATTGTTTTAATATTTAATATTTTGACTATTTTAATTTAATATTTTTATTTAATACTGTTATTTAATACTTAATATTTTATTAATCCTTATAATATTTTTTATTATTTTATTTAGAGTTAATATTTTATTAATATAACAATGTTATACTTTAATATAAAACTACTACATATTTAATTATTTATTTTTAATATAAATAATTAAATTATTAATGTTATAATATACTTTATTATTATATTAATAGTTTATTACGTTAATATCGTAATAATAATTCATTATAATAATAATTTATTATTAAATTATAAATTATATTTTACTTTGTTAATTTTTTATTTTTATAATATTATAATAAAATTTAATATTATAATAATTTTAAGTATTTTTTAATATTATAATATTATAACTATATTTTATTATTTTTCTTAAAAATTTTTAATATTTATGTTTTATCAGTATTCCTAAATTTTATTAATGTTCTTTAGATTTTTTAAAATTTTATATTATTTATTTAGTTAATATTTTAGTAATATTTTATTAATATTATTGTTATAAATAAAATATTAAGATTATTAATATTTTATCTCAAATTTATTAATACAATTTAATTTGCAATGGTATGTTTAATTTAATAGTATTTATACTATTTAAATTACTGCTACAGTTAGTTTTGTGGTCAACTTTTCCACTTACACTTTTACATTACCAACCAAACACCGTAAAATACAATATACTTTCTCATTTACACTTTCACTTTACCAACCAAACACCGTAAAACGCAATATACTTTCCCATTTATACTTTCACTTTATCAATCAAACATCATAAAACACAATATATTTTCGCTGTTACAGTTCATTTTTTCATTCTCATCTTACGACTTACGACTTGCCACGTTTTGCCGCGAAACAAACAGGCCCTTAGTACCACATCGATTAATCCCTGGAATTTCTTTCTTATAAAGCTTATAAAAGACCCTCTAGACTAGTTTATTGAATCATTGAATGATTAAAATTTCTACAAATTATCCTGTTACAATTCTTGAGTTATCTTTTTTCTTGAGTTTTGGGTGAGAAGCCAGTGTAAGAAGTTGAAACCCGAAATTCTATCATGTTTCAAACTTCAAATTTTAGTTTAGATTTGAAGACGATTGCGATCCAGGCTATATTACATCAAATGGTTTAGGAAAAAATTGTCAAGATTCAGTGGCAAACCTTTAACTGGGGCTTCTGTTTTTTTTTCAGAAAGAGGTTTGGAAATGTTATACTGGGCTTAAATGTTGAAGAGGTGACTTGGTGGTAGTAGATCTATCAAGTTTTGGTTCGATTTTTGGATTGTTAACAATTCCTTGGATGTTGCTTTCCCTTCTCTTTTTGGTATTGATTTAGACCATTCAGTTCCAGTGTCTTCCGATACATGTCTTTTGAGTGGACTAGGGATTGGAGGATTCATTTTAGAAAAGCTGTTGATTTTCTAGACTTATTTCTATGGTTGAGCTTATTTCTATGTTACATTCTTACCAGTCGTAAGAGAAACACTCATATATAGAGATGGATTCAGTTGGTACTTCTACCATAAATCTTTATTATAAGTTAATGATGGGCTTGCTTTGTCCTCGATAAGCTTGTTTGGGGAAAAAAAAACATTGTCTCTTTAAAAGTTACAATTCTTGTTTGGTTCATTGTACAAAATAACCTTTTATCTGTAGAGAAACTAGCAAGAAGAATGTCAGAGTCACTCGTTGCCTGAAATGCACATTCCATCTTTTGGTTCTTGAAATACAAATGTCTAGATATTATTTTAAAAGCTATTTATCATGCCTGACTAGGTGGTCAAAAATGCCGCTAATAAAGAAATTGCAAGGCCTTACTTGTATTTAGACTCTGGAAACTGACTTCGTTAAACCCCATATATATATATATATATATATATATATATATATATATATATATATATATGGCTTACTGTACCTCAGCCTGCAGGCTGAGAGAGTTTCTCAGCCTGCGGGACGTGGCTGAATATAGGCCACACATCGGTCGCAGAGTGTGGGCGCAAAAAAAAAAACAAAAAATCTCGCCTAAACAATCGTGAAACAAATTGACAAAAATACCCCTTTTATATGACGACTGCGACTTCTAGCATTGAAAAATAAAAAAACATTCCATGATCGCAGACTTAATACAGAATAAAGAATACCAGACAAAAAATGCTATCGTATAGCAATGCGACCTCCTTCGGTACTGCGACCAAATTCACAATCTTTTTTCTCATGCCTTATGTAAAAGAAGTAATTAATATTATATCTACCGTGATACAACAACAGTCTAGAAAAAAGAGACGCACTAATGTTAATCTCCGAGAAAGGAAAGATGTGCACCATACGTAATCTAAAGATATAGGCAAACAATTCTATAAAAAGTTAATTTGTACTTCACGTATTAAACCATACTCAACCGTCCCCTGTAACAATTATTGTTACTATTCATGTTCTTCCACAATATTTATCTTTATATAATGCTTGTAACTAATATATTATCTCATACCTACAAACTATATTTTTGTTCTACCTTTTCAATTTGATTACAAAATTTTTTAAAAAAATTCATTCTTGAATCATGTCTTCCCCACCTTCTTCCTCTGATCACGTAGATTTCAACTTCAATCGTTCCCCACAGGTCCTTTTTCTCAGGATATTCTAGTGAATCTGATACCAGTCTGGACTTCACCCCTTTTGACTATCTAACTACATCAAATAATGTATTAACTGATCCTCCTATTCATGAGGATGATGAAGTTTTCATGTGGGTTAGTGAGGAAGACATTATTCCTCTGCTACTTGACGGAGACATGCTTGATGAAAGCATGACCTCTGATGTTGTAGGCTCGCTTTCTCGCAGCAGGTCAGACGAAGAGCTTGATATAGACGATCCATTCAGGGAGTTTATCGGTGAAAAAAAAATCTCAAAAACAGGAAGATGATGAGGAAATAACTGATGAAGAGGAAGACCAGGAGAATGAAGACGACGAATCTGCTTATGATGGTGATAATGACGAGGATTAGGATTTCCTGATCTTCTGATATTCAACCAAATTTGTCTTCTTTTAAAAAGCTTTTAATTCTCTTTTTTGTAAGGTCTCTTTCTCACTGTATTAACTTATAAAGCTCTTTTTAATTACATATCAAACTGCGACCGCTGTTCTTAAACACAGCGACCTTAGTCGCAGTACTGCGATCATAGTCGCAGTCCCATGGTCGCATAATATATATAAAAAAACCAATTTAATTGTTCATAGGAGTATCAGCCAACATTCAGAAATTATACGAAGGACAAATATTTGATGACTAACAGTTGACAATTTATGGTCGCAGTTACTTAATCATTTATCAGTTCCCAATGCGACTATGGTCGCAATAATGAACTGTTTTGGAGTTCAAAGTAATTTAAAATTATAGTGTATTAACTTTTAAACTGTTTTGGATAACTGAACAGTCACCTAGGAAGTATACAATTTTTGGGAAAAGATAGAAAATATATTTGAGAGATATTCACGTGGTCCGAGAGCTTAAACCTTTTGGAATTCCGGGATTAAAAATATATAAAGGGTCATGAGCAAAGGATTAAAAACATACTAAGTTATTTTTGCTCAAACTCGTTACTCTCACTGTTCGGAAAATACATTCAAAAAATGTCTTCACCATCACCACCGTCTTCACCGAAAAGAAGCCAATACATTCAAACAATGTCTTCACCATCACCACCGTCTTCACCGGAAAGAAGCCAATCATCAAATGATGATTTTATGTTTAGTTCTGAAACAATGTCTCGCTACGGGTCAGAATCTGAGCTTGATACAGACGACCCTTTCTGAGAGTTCATTGATGAACCAAAACACAAACATGAAGAGGAAGAAAGCGACGATGAGACTGTACCTGAAGAGGAGGAAGAGACAGAAGACGAAAGCGATACAGAAGACGAAAGCATGACTCTTGACGACGAATCTGATTACGATGGTGATGACGACGATTAGAAGTTAAAAAATTGTATTTTGTTTTTCTTTTTAAATATATATAAATCTGTTTTCTAAAGTTAATTGTGTGAATTACATTTTTTACTACTATGTATTGGTTGAAATACTGCGACCATGGACGCAGACTTAATAAATACACTGCGACCTTGGTCGCAGTTGCTGGACTTTAGTCTTAATCAACAACAACACTGCTACCTTGGTCGCAGTTTCTGACCGTAGTCTTAATAAAATAAACTGCGACCTTGATCGCAGTTGTTGGTGTGTAGTCTTAATAAAATACACAGCGACCTTGGTCGCAGTTGCTGGTCTTTACTCTTAATCAACAACATCACTGCGACCTTGGTCGCAGTTGGTGGTCTTTATAAATAATCAACAACAACACTGCGACCTTGGTCGCAGTTGGTGGTCTTTATAAATAATCAACAACACTGCGACCTTGGTCGCAGTTGATGGCCGCAGTCTTAAAAAAATAATCTGCAATCTTGGTCGCAGTTGCTGGTCTTTAGTCTTAATCAACAACAACACTACGACGAGGTGACACGTCACCGCAGCAGTTGCTTAGTCGCAGTTTTTGGTCGCAATGTCGACCCTGGTCGCAGTTGTTTCTGTTTGCACTGTAGTCTTATGCGACCTTGGTCGCAGTGTCGTCTCTGGTCCAAGTTGTTTTGTTTGCAATGCATGACTGCGACCAAATGTCGTAGTTTATTAAAAAACAAATATGCTTTTTATTTATGTCCACGCATTTATCTCCAGGCATGTGAAAATGATACAAAACGATCTCTTATACAATAAGATTGAGTGTTACAATATAACAGTACAAAGAAAACTAAACATCAAAAAGAGCCATTGTTGACTAAGAGCAGTGGTGTTATTGAGGTCTTTTTATTTATGTCCAGGCATTTATCTCCAGGCATATGAAAATGATACAAAACGCTCTCTTATACAATAAGATTGAGTGTTACAATATAGCAGTACAAAGAAGATTAAACATCAAAAGAGCCCTTGTTGAATAAGAGCAGTGGTGTTAATGAGGTCCCCGTGTATTAAAAAACTGTGGACGTCGAGGACCATGACTTCTTCTCTTGCGGACGACGAGGACCATGACTTCTTCCCTTGTGGACGAACATCGATCAAGTTCACCGGCCAAAATATTCTCCCAAAGGCCCAGCGAACCTGAAAAAGGACAATCAAGCTCTGGGTCATTTTCGTGCATAGGGTCATCTTCATCCATGGAGGCAGGCCCCTGTTAGAGACTCTGAAGAAGGCGAAAATTCTCAGAGCAATTGCTCTCAAATGAAAACAGTCTAATTATGGGCTGTTAAAGGGAGAGTGTGAGCCCTATTTATAGCCAGCCCATAATAACCATAATTAATGGTTCATTAATCAGAACCGTCGGCCTTAATGGTCTCCAACCGCCAGCGCCGGTTTGGCATTAAAAGACATTAACGCCTAAACCCAATGAAGAGCCGACGCGTGGACAACAGCTTCGGGAAACAACGAATGGTGCGGGTTCGTCAACGTAGACTTGACGTTAAAAAGATCTCATAAAATCTTTATAACAGGTCGCGTCTCACGGAGTGACTCCAAGTCGCATCAGACAACAGACAACTTTTCATTTTTCATTTAGATTCAAAAAAATGACTTAATCCAAAACAACACTTAATAAAACAACAACACGGCGACCTTGGTCGCAGTTACTGGCGGCAGTCTTAAACCAAAACAGCAGTGTCGACCTTGGTCGCTATGCATGTTAATCTAAAGGAAAACACTTACTTAACGTACTGCGACCAAAGTCGCAGTCCATGTAATGCAACCTTAGATTGCAGTTGCTGGCCATCTTTATCAATAACAACACTGCGACCTTTGTCGCATTTAACCATGTACACTGCGACCAAAGTCTTTGACTAAGGTCGCAGTTTAAATGTACAATGCGACCAAAGACTCTGACTACATTATATACAAAAAAAATAAACTATAAAGTAGAATTTTATCGCAGGCTGAAAACATTGATCTGAAAAGATTTTATATTTTCAAAAAAAAATTTATCCCAGGCTGAAAAGGAGAAACTAGATCTTTCAAAAAAGAGGTAAAGAAATAAGGCGAAAAGTAATTTATATCCTATAAAGAGCGGCAAAATAAAAGGGGGGGAAATAATAATAAACAATAAGGAAAAGTTATCATAAGGGGTATTTGGTAATTTAACTTCTCCCTAAAAGCGGGCCGCAAGTCAGTGAGGTGACAAATTGAGCCACGTCACCGCAGGCTGAGAGAGTACTCTCAGCCCGCGGGCTGATATACATTTTTCTCATATATATATATATATATATATATATATATATATATAGAGACTTGTGTCATTCGAGAAGGATTTGAGGCCGAATTCTTCCCACTAAAATACAACCCTACGACATCCGCATGCAAGAGCCACTTCGTTGAAGTTGAACTACATTATTTAAATTAACTAAATATCAAATATCACGTATTTTAAATACTTTTTGCTCACCTATCAAGTAAGCATAAAATGGACGCCCGAAATAGCGAGTTGATTAGTTAAACGGTGTAAAATATTTGAAATCTAACAAAAATTGCTGTGTGAAGGTTTTTAGTATTTAGATCATGATGAAATGGTCGGATCGAGAATTTGTATGTCTAAAGGCGTAGAACAAAGCAGTATGCTATTTTCAGCCGTCCATTTTGCGCCTACTTGAAGAATGAGCAAAAAATATTCAAAATACATGATTTTTTAGTTACTTAAAATAATGTAAATCAACCTCAACAGAATAGATCTTTTATTCGGACGTCATAGGGTTGTATTTGAGTGGGAAGGATTTGGCCTCGAATCCTTCCGGAATGACACAAGTCCATAAATAGACTTGTGTCATTTTGTGTCATTTTGTGTCATTCCGGAAGGATTCGAGCCCGAATCCTTGGCCCGAATCCTTCCTCACTCAAATACCAACATCCGACATCCGAATATAAGATCCACTCTGTTGAAGTTGATGTATATTATTTACAACAACTAAAAAGCAAAAAATCAAGTATTTTGAATACTTTTTGCCCATCCATCAATCGGCACAAAATGGACGGCCGAATGTAGTGAGTTAGTTAGATTAATGTCTTTAGATATACAAATTCTCGATTCGGCCATTTGATCATGATCTAAACATTTAAAAAAAACTCCTACAAACCAATTTTTGTTAAGTTTCAAATGTTCTACATTGTTAAACTAACCAACTCACTATTTAGGCCGTCTGTTTTTTCCTACTTGATGCATGAGTAAAAGTATTTAAAATACTTGATTTTTGGTTCACAAATACTTGAAATAATATAGGTCAACTTCAACGGAACGGATCTTATATTCGAATATCGTAGGCTTGTATTTGAATGGGAAGGGTTCAGCCTCGAATCCTTCCATAATGACACAAGTCCATATATATATATATATATATATATATATATATATATATATGGACTTGTATCATTCCATAAGAATTTAAGCATGAATTATTCCCACTCAAATTCAATGTAACGACATTCAAATACAAAATTCACTCCATTGAAGTTGACCTAAATTATTTAAATTAAAAAGTCAAAGCTCAAGTGTTTTGTAGTTTTCTTGTATAGGCATCAACTATCAAGTAGGCAGAAAGTGAATAGCCGAAAGAGATCTATGACTTTAGATATATAAATTCTCGATCCGACCATTTGATCATGATCTAAACATTTAAAACCCTCACACACTAAATTTTGTTAGGTTTCAAATATTCTAAACCGTTAAACTAACCAACTCAATATTTCGACCATTCATTTTGCGCCAACTTGATGAATAAGCAAAAGGTATGCAAAACACTTGAATTTTTTTTGGTTTTAAGTACTCTTAATGACGTATATCAACTCTAACAAAGCGGATCTTTAATTTGAATGACCTAATTGAATTTGAATGAGAAAGATTCATCTCCATATCTTTCTCAAAGAACCCAAGTCTACACACTCACAAAATATTAGGAAAGAACAAGGCTTTAGATTAAAGCCCCATTCCAATGCATTAATATAAAGGGTGTTAACCACCTATATATTAAGTAGAAGAATTGTAATTGTCATTGAGACCTAGCTCACTGGCAAAGGGGTGAAAGTGGGGCATGGAAAGTCCCCGATTCAAAACGTATAACAAGCAGGAAAAAGTAAAGTAAATATGGTTACAGCAAGTCATGTTTCCCTCAAGTTACCTGCTTACAGCCAGGAAGACCCACATCAATCATCAAAAGTTTCCCTATATGCTAAGAAAAGTACATACAGATGCGTAAGTGGCATCTCTCTTAAGAAGTAATCTTATACATTGTCCAATAAGCAACACACATATTTAGCAACTCTAAGAATTTATAGAAACTATTAGAAAGTATAATATAAATGGACATAATTGGTCCTCTGTATTGTATACAACATAAATTTCAAATTCTAAACCATGTAACTCCTCATTTTTCCTTTCTTACAATGACATATTTTATTCTTTTGAGAAGACAAATGTCTTATTTTATTAGTCTTATATAATAGTTTTATATAGTGATTTTTCTTGACAGCATGGCTACTGTTCTGTTTCTGAAATTTATATAATACTTTTCTATTTGAGTTTGAATTTCTTTTGAAAGAAACAAACAAGGTTTGGCCCCTCCCTAAATAGAAATTTGCACTTAGAAGAAAACAATATGTCAAGCTATAGCTAAATATAGTGCACCCTTCTGTTGGATGTTTAAGCGCAGAATCTGTATGTTGGATTGACTAGGGTGCTCTTCCTTTGGATATCCAAGGTATCCTGTCCCTGGTGTGCCCTTCAAACATATGAAATTTAAATTGCCCTGGTTAGACTTGTACCCGTGACCAGCTGTATCTGGGGGAGACTCATAAAAACTCATCTAACTTCCCTCCTAAGCTATGCATCAATTATGACGAAGAACGTTTCCAAGTTACCGACTAAACTCTAGTTCTACAAGATATATACGTCTATCAATCTTTCCATTTTTGGCAAAAGACATTTGAGAACAAAACCATGCGAACAGAAAAAACAAAGTGATATATATTGGAATACTTGAAGAAATAATTATTTTATGAAAAACTTTATACCAATATACTTTTCATGTATATTAGATATGTCCTCACAGTTTTTCTAAATAAGCTGCAAATGCCTACTACCTGGCCCTTCCATTGAGCACAATGGACGATTATGTAGTTAGTAGTTGGAAGGCTTGTATATTGACAGAGGAAAATGGTAGACCAGCTAACTCAATGTGACATGTCTCTTGCTATTAAGTTATTGGAGTAATGCTCTCATAAAAATAAGAGCACCTTTAAATTACTAAACTTTTCACTCTAAAGTCTAAACCAAATATATGGAAACTATACATATATGATTGAGAAAACACAGGTGAATTATGATGCCTAAATTGATGGGGACATCAAGTGGATTTACTTAGTTTATTTAGTTGGTTTAGTAGTTCATTTATTTTAGTTTATTTTTAGTTTAATTGTTTTAGTAGTTGATTTATTTTAGTCTATTTTTAGTTTAGTTGCTTTAGTGGTTGATTTATTTTAGTCTATTTTTAGTTTTCTTTTTAGTCCCACATTGGTTGTGGCGGGAAAACTCCTGTAGGCCTATATAAGGCCAAGATTGTTATTATTTTGGTTAGTTAATGATTGATTATGAAAACTGTCGTTTGAGTATTTTTTTGAATAGCCTGTGTGCTTCGGGTGTGCCTAAGGGAGAGATTCTCAAACTCTATTTTGAGTGATAAACCCTAGGTTCAGATTTCCTAGAGTTCGTCCCCATCATAAATTCTTGCCTACAAAAATCTCAAATGGCTTCAAATCCAATATCTGTAACTTACTTCCCAACTATCCCAATTAACAATGCTACCAGCACATGAACCAGAGTAAGAATACATCATTTTCCACTTTCTATGATGAAATGGTTTTGCCAAGTGTCTTTTTACTCTCCCGTAAATAGTACCAAGTAAAACAAAAAAAAAGTTTTCATTTTGCGGTCTACAAGGTGATTAACTAGTACAATTACATTTGAGGAGCATTTGTGATGGAAACCATTATAATTCCAAAATTATTGCCTACAAAAATCTCAAATGACTTCGAATCAAATCTCTATACCTTTTCTTCCCAACCAACCCAATTAACAGTACTACCAACGCTTAAACCAGAGTGGGAATACGTCTCCTTCATGTTTCCAAAATGAAATGGTTTTGCAGAATATCTGCTAAAAACTCTCCTAGAATTGTTATATTATTAAAGTCTTTGCCATTACATCAAAATTGCAAAGTTGTCGTGAGGGTTGAGGATAATGCTCTTATATTCTAACACGCTCTCACAAGTCGAGTGCCTTTTTTATGAGCTGAAGTCTGGGCTTTTGTGCAATGGTAACTTTTTTATTTGTTTCTTTTAAATGTGCGCCACTGGGCATTGAGCCTAGATTAGTCTGATATCATATTAAAGTCTCTAGTACTACACCAAAACTACAAAGTTGTGGTGAGGGTTGATGCCTGTTTTATATTCTAACAGTCCCCAAATGAAAGAAGAAAAAACAAAGAAAATTTTCATTAGTGGCCTGCAAGGTGATTAACAGTTTTGAGCCCTGCTATGCAATCTTGCTATGTGTTTGAAGCCATGGGAAAAGAGACAAAAAGAAGCATATACTTGGATCACTACGCTATAGTTATGATCTATACCCTAACTGGAGTTGAGGGTTTGTTTGTGTAGCATAATACTAGTGTAGAACATATTAATTCATCATTCTCTTAGTGATAGCTGCTTATGTGAACAGTCTAATAATCTTATATGTATGATCAATTAGGACCTGGGTAAAGAATTCAGGAATAACAAGTAGTTTTATTAAAAACAAAAAAGGTGAATAGTAAGAAGAAATAAAAGATTTAGAGATGATGATGAATAAGGACTCACTGTGCCCTCAACAAATCCTTTTCTCTTTTCTCTACAAGTTCTTTTCGTTCTTCAATGGAAATTCTCTGACGATCCAGGTCATCAAGCTCCTCATGAATTGTTGTGCTGAAACACATGAAGTTGTCAGATTTAATTGCAAATCTTGCATCTCGGTTATAGAATTAACTAAAGATGCTGAGATCATTTAAGATTTATCTGAGTTCCTGACAAAGAAAGCTTTCTCTTTGAAGTTTCTCTTCCAATTCATTTTGAAGATGTTCCATTTCTGCATCAGCAACTGCTTCCCTCCTTGTTTTGCCTATACTTTCTTTGCACTCACTAATTCTTTTCTGATATTCTGCAATATATCACAAGAAAATTAATGCTTTTCTAGGACGCAATAAACTTTTCATTTTTTTGTCCTTTTTTGGAAACTTGGGCCTTCACAATTCTCACTAAACAGATTCCAATCAAATTCTAATGGTCTCTTCATATGGTCTCTTAGAGTTCTACTCTTTTTAGTCTACATTTACCCACTACAAATGTAAGGTGAAGAAACTTCCCACAAGCCACAAGCATAGATTATTGGTTATTACTTACTAGAAGACCCCCTAACTGAGAACACTTCAGAAAACAAACTCCATATTCTTGTAACCGCATTATATACAGACAAGAAAACTAGAAATAGCTCACTTTCAAAACTTTGAGCAAAGACAATATAGTGTACAAATTAAACACAGCAAACCAATATCTCATCTTGAACAATGTGCAAATGCATTTACACATATGTTCGGCAGGTTGTGCAACCAAATATTTAACTCGTATCAATCAAAAAGCACCTTTAGGATTGAAAGATAATTTCATTCAGGCTTGAATGACCACTTTTTGACATCAGACTTTTTCAAATACATGACTTTTTCCTTTATTTCTTAGCAATTTATCCCATTGGTTTAACTTTCTTGTTGGAGCAGTGGGCTTCTAATGCAAGAGATGGCAAGTATAGAAAGAAAGACAGATAGCAATATAAAATGAAAGAGACAAAGAGAACAGCACACCAGTATTTAACGTGATTCGGTCAATGTGACCTACGTCCACGGAGAAGACAGCAAGAGGAATCCACTAATCAAAAGGAGAGAATACAAGAGATTACAACTCAAATCTCACTCACCCAAGCCCAATGAAACCCAACTCAGTAGAGCTTAATAAAAGGAAGATGAATGGCAAGAGAAAGGAGAGAACAATACAATATTTGACAACTCTCTCTTCTCACTTCCTTGCACCTTGAAATCTCATGCAATGTGGTGCCTATTTATAGGCAAAACCTTCAAACCCCTTCATCATTTCACCCTACACATACATCAAAACAATAGGGCGGCTATGATCTTCATAGGGTGGCTAAGATCTTCATAGGGCGGCTATAATCTTCATAGGGTGGCTAAGATCTTCATAGGGCGGCTATGATCTTCATAGGGTGGCTATTGATGGCTTTAGGGTGGCTAGAGATTATGATTTAGCTTATTCATTAAAGACATATCAACAAATCTCCACCTTATCTTGAATGAATAACAAATCTCTCTCCACTTTAACTTGAGCTGTATCAAACGTCCTTTGGATTCTTACTGTCTTCTCTAACCTCAACGGGCTCAACCTTCACCAATTTGAATACCAAGCAAATCGAGACAGTACTCGAACTTATGCGAAGGTACGGGCTTTGTCATCATATCTGCTGGATTATCTGCAGTACCAATTTTCTTAACTTTGATGACTTTAATTTCTCGAATAAAGTGATACCTGACATCAATGTGTTTGGTTCTCTCATGATACATCTGGTGCTTCGTCAGATGTATAGCACTCTGGCTGTCACAAAACACCGTAGTTACTCCTTGGTGTAAGCCGAGATCTTCAACCAAGCCTCTTAACTAAATAGCTTCTTTCACTGCCTCTGTAACTGCCATATATTCTGCCTCCGTAGTAGACAAAGCAACTGTCGACTGTAAAGTCGCCTTCCAACTAATGGCACTACCTGAAAGAGTGAAAGCATAACCTGCCAGAGATCTTCTTCTATCCAAATCACCCGCAAAATCTGAATCCGAATATCCTGTAATTTTGCAATCAGAATTAGTTCCCCTGTCAAAACACAGACCAATATTAGTAGACCTTTTAAATATCGCAAAATCCATTTCACGGCTTGCCAATGGCCTTTTCCTGGCCTGTCCATATAAAAGTCGTGAAATGGATACTGACTGCATGTGAAAATGTCCGGTCGAGTGCACACCATAGCATACATAATGCTTCCAACTGCACTGCCATAGAGAACATGAGACATGTACATCTCTTCTTCATCACTTTGAGGAGACAAATCTGCTGAAAGTCGAAAATGAGTAGCAAGTGGAGTTTTCACAGGTTTGGCATCAAGCATGCCAAATCTCTCCAATACCTTCTCGATGTATTTCTTCTGAGATAGGAACAATTTTCCTTCTTGCCTGTTCCTGTGAATTTCCATTCCCAAAATCTTCTTCGCTGCTCCCAAATCTTTCATCTCAAACTCTTGTTTGAGTAGAGCTTTCAACTTATCAACTTCAGATATGTCTTTAGCTGCAATCAACATGTCATCAACATATAAAGCAAATATACAAAAGAACCATCATTAAGCTTCCGATGATAAACACAACTATCATATTTACTCCTAGAGTAGCCATGCTCAATCATGAAAGTATCAAACTTCAAATACCATTGCCTAGGTGACTGCTTCAAACCATAAAGAGATTTCTTTAACCTGCACACATGGTCTTCTTTGCCTTCAATAACAAATCCTTCTGGTTGATGCATAAAGATTTGCTCTTCAAGCTCGCCATGAAGAAAGGCTGTTTTCACATCAAGTTGCTCGAGCTCTAGATCGAACCAAGCAACCATAGCTAGCAACACACGAATAGAGGTGTGCTTCACAACTGGAGAGAATACATCATTGAAGTCGACACCCTCTGTTTGACTGTAGCCTTTGGCTACCAAGCGTGCTTTGTATCTTATAGACTCAGCACCAGAAATTCCTTCTTTCTTCTTAAAGACCCATTTGCAGCCAATAATTTTTTGTCCCCTGGGCGGCTTCACTAACTCTCATGTTTGGTTCTTATGAAGAGATTCCATCTCTTCAGCCATAGCAATAGTCCATTCTGCAGCTTCATCAGAAATGATAGCCTCATTGTAGGTAGAAGGCTCTGGAATCTCAAAAGATTCTGCCACACTTAGAGCATAAGCGACCATATCTGCATAGGCGTATCGCTTAGGTGGATGGATCTGCCTTCTTGCTCTCCCGGTGGCAATACTGTACTGTTGCTCTTGCAGTGTATCATCACCCGAAGTTGAACCTTGAGCATCACTGATTAGTTCAACGCGAGTGTTCTCCTGCACTCCTTCTGTAACTTTACTCTCAAGCTCCACCTGCTTCTTTGCCTCCTCTCTTGAACCTGTAATATCAATAACAGACTCCTTTCTCGGTTGAAGCATGAAATTTTCATCAAAAGTAACATCCCTACTAATAATAAATTTAGGTGACTTAGGATCAGGAAACCACAACCTGTATCCCTTCACCCCAATAGCATAACCAAGAAATATAGCTTTCTTTACCCTAGGTTCAAGCTTACCATCATTTACATGAAAATAAGCAGGGCAACCAAATACTCGTAAATGAGAGTAATTAGCAGGGGTACCAGACCATACCTCTTCAGGAGTCTTAAAATCAATAGCTGTATAGGGAGACCGACTTACCAAATAGCAAGCTGTATTTACTGCCTCGGCCCAGAAGCATTTTGACAAATTAGCATTAGAGAGCATACACCGAGCTCTCTCCAGCAGTGTCATGTTCATCCTTTCTGCAACTCTATTCTGTTGTGGTGTGTACCGAACTGTACGATGCCGCACAATTCCTTCAATTTTGCAGAATTGATCAAACTCCATGGAACAGAACTCCATTCCATTGTCGGTCCTGAGGCGCTTCACCTTCTTTCCTGTTTGCTTTTCGATCATAGCCTTCCATTGCTTGAAGGTAGCAAATACATCGCTCTTATGCTTGAGAGGATACACCCAAATTTTTCTGGAATAATCATCAATTAAAGTTAGAAGATAACTAGCTCCACCTTTTGATGGAAACTGAGAGGGACCCCAAACATCTGAATGGATGTAGTCTAAGGTATCTTTAGTCCTGTGAACACCTGTACCAAAAGAAACTCTGTGTTGCTTGCCAAAAACACAATATTCACAAAAGTCAAGCTTTCCTATTTTCTGGCCACAAAGCAAACCTTGCTTACTCAACATATGTAGTCCTCTCTCACTCATATGCCCTAACCGCATATGCCACAAACGAGTGGTATCTAAGTCTGGGTCTTCTGACATTGACACAGCGACATCACCTGTTACCATGCTACCTTGAAGGATATAAAGGGTATCCATCTTCTTTCCTTTCATCACAACAAGAGAGCCTTTGCTAACTCTCAAAACTCCACCTTCAGCTGAAAACTTATACCCGTTGGAGTCAAGGGTGCCCAAAGAAATTAAATTTTTCTTCAAATCCGGCACATGCCGAACATTACTCAACGTCCTTACAATACCGTCATGCATTCTAATCTTGATTGACCCAATACCAATTGTCTTGCAGGGCATGTTATTTCCCATTAAGACATTACCACCATCAATTGGTTGGTAAGTCACAAACCAGTCTTTGTGAGGACATATGTGATAAGAACAACCTGAATCAAGAACCCACTCATCTGGTGAACGGGCATCAAGGACGGTAACTGAAAGAACCTCATGTAATGTGGAGGCTTTTTCTGCAACACTAACAACCGAAGATTTCTCATCTTGAGATTTCCTCTTTACATCTTTTTCTTTGAGCTTAAAACAATCTTTTTTATAGTGTCCAAACTTATGACAATAGTGACACTCAATATTTTTTCTTGACCTAGATTTAGATCTAGATTTTCCTCGAGATTTTTCTCGACCCTTCTCTGTACGACCACGGACGAACAAGCCTTCAGCTTGATCCTTACTTCCTACGACTGACACATTTTGTCTTAACTCCTTAGAATGTAAAGCTGATTTGACATCTTCTAAAGAGAGTGTATCTCTACCATAGAGCATACTATTAACAAAATTTTCAAAGGAAGGAGGTAATGAGCACAATAAGATGAGGGCCTGATCTTCTTCATCTATTCTAACATCAATATTTTTTAAATCCATGAGAATTTTATTGAGCTCATCTAAGTGGTCTTTAATTGGCGTACCTTCCTTCATGCGAAGGGTGAAGAGGCGCTGCTTCAAGTAGAGCTTGTTGGTCAGGGACTTTGTCATATACAAGCTCTTTAATTTGAGCCACAAACTGGCGGCGGTATCTTCACCGGCAACCTCCCGCAAAACTTCGTCGGCTAGACAAAATTGTATGGCACTATGCGCCTTCATCTCGAGCTCTTATTTTTCGTCCTCAGACATGGATTCCGGCAACTTGCCCTTACCGGATAAGACTTTCAACAAGCCTTGTTGCACCAAGAGAGTCCGCATTTTGACTCTCCACAAACTGAAGC
The DNA here is from genome assembly GCA_038442645.1 of Agave tequilana. Classification (NCBI taxonomy): domain Eukaryota; kingdom Viridiplantae; phylum Streptophyta; class Magnoliopsida; order Asparagales; family Asparagaceae; genus Agave; species Agave tequilana. Next base: position 189,315 of record JAVJIF010008029.1, on the reverse strand, counting down.
TATTTCTCCCGTCGAATTTCTCTACTTTATACTTTGCCGAAGCCATCAGGAAACCCACAAGAAGATAACACTAGCTCTGATACTAGTTTGTTGGAGCAGTGGGCTTCTAATGCAAGAGATGACAAATATAGAGAGAAAGACAGATAGCAATATAAAATGAAAGAGACAAAGAGAACAGCACACCAGTATTTAACGTGGTTCGGTCAATGTGACCTACGTCCACGGAGAAGACAGCAAGAGGAATCAACTAATCAAAAGGAGAGAATACAAGAGATTACAACTCAAATCTCACTCACCCAAGCCCAATGAAACCCAACTCAGTAGAGCTTAATAAAAGGAAGATGAATGGCAAGAGAAAGGATAGAACAATACAATATTTGACAACTCTCTCTTCTCACTTCCTTGCACCTTGAAATCTCATGCAATGTGGTGCCTATTTATAGGCAAAACCTTCAAACCCCTTCATCATTTCACCCTACACATACATCAAAATCATAGGGCGGCTATGATCTTCATAGGGTGGCTAAGATCTTCATAGGGCGGCTATTGATGGCTTTAGGGTGGCTAGAGATTATGATTTAGCTTATTCATTAAAGACATATCAACAAATTCTTGAAGGACTCGGGGCACCATCCTAAAAGACTAGTCTGTTAGGTGGAGTTGCCCAAATCCTTATAAACCTAAGACCATCCCCATGTCTAGCCGATGTGGGACTATTTGTTCGACCCAAATCCCAACTATCCCCTCCTCGAACAAAGAGTCTCCCTGCAAGCTCAACTTTCTTCGCACCGGAAGATCAAATGCTCCATCGAGATCCAACTCTTCACTGCGTGAGGAGACAGCACGCCTTATGTGAAGTACCAACTGCAGTCGGTCAGTGCTCTACACCGCGTGCTGCGCCACGCCCATTGCAAAGGAGCACCACTACCAAATTTCTCGAGAGCCAAACATTAGCTTCACAGGGGCCTATTGCGCCTTTTGCGCCAGTGGGGTGGGCAGGCCCATTGCGCCTTTACGCCATTGGGGGATCTAAATCGTCGAACATCACCCACACACACGACTAAGTTCGGGGCATGGCTCTGATACCACTTGAAGGACTCGGGGCACCATCCCAAAAGACTAGTCTGTTAGGTGGAGTTGCCCAAATCCTTAGAAATCTAAGACCATCCCCATGTCTAGCCGACGTGGGACTATTTGTTCGACCCAAATCCCAACATTTCTCAACAAAGACATTATATGTGCAAGATCAATAACAAAAGGGCATGAAAATTTTCACCTTCTAACGATGCTGGAACATCCTGTGAATCACCCTGAGTGGCGGCACGAAGCATCTTTTCGCTTCCCATGGACTGTGTCAAGCTCTCCCCATCTTTGTTGTTGTTGAGTACTTCAATTAGGTCATTTCCAAAAGAAAGAAGCTTCTGAATATCTACCCTCAAATTGGGCTCCTCCATGGAGAAGATAATAAAATCCCCACCTCAACTGCAACCAATACTCCCAAAATTTCAATTTATGCAGCAAGGTGTAATTTAAAAACATCTCGTGCTAATTAAAGAAAACATCATTTAAACGTTTCAAGACAATGAGTTTTCATCGTTTTTAGGACAAATTTCAAAATTTAGGGCAAAGTTTTATCTAGGAACCAATAAAGATCAAAACCTCTGGAGGTGTCAGTAGAAAGTAAATAGGACATCAGATTGAGATTGACGAAGAGCTCGCTTAGAAAGAAAACATACCTTTGATCTCGATTTGGCGTTAGGGTTTGCAAACGGTGGGTGGAGCGAGAGCGACTTAGAGCAGGAAAAGACGATTAATTTGGAGGGCTGTTTTGAAAAAAAAAAAAAAAAGAAAGAAAGTAAATAAGGAGGGGAGAGGAGCTCGCTTTAACGCTTTATATGCCTTTTTTGACCCACTTGCAATTTTAAGACTCTTGGGGGGCTTTCAAAATTCAGTGGCTTGGGCTCGCATTTCGTATGGGCCTGTTCAAAATTCAAAAATGATATATCTAAAACGAAAAAGAATTGGTAGATTTATATGAGCATCTTAAAATTAAAATAAATAAATAAGTTACAAGTAAAAACTACAAACAACCAAGAAAATCACTTAACAAGGAAGAGAAAATATAGAACTTATCTTAATAACAAAGCCATGAATGCGGAAACTTTTAGGACCCAAATGAACTATTTAATTTACTAAATTATCTATATGATATTTTTTCAACTGACTAACATTTTAATTTTGTCTTAAAAAGTTTGTTTTGTTTGTTTTTATTAATGACAGATGAAATATTTTGCCTCAGCTCGGATTCTTGAACGAAAATTTTCTTATCAAATGGCTAGCATACCCGACTGTTGTAGACAAATGACTCTTTTTTTTAATAATACGTCTCTGTTATCTCTTGATAAGTTTTGTAATTGTTCTTTTAGAAATAAAATGGAAAAGTGCTATAGAATCTGGGGCTATTTTCTTTCCCTCAAAATAAAAATGAAAAAGGCTGAGAAAATATTAGCTGTGATGATTGCCAAATTAGTCAATTTACAAAAAGAAAAGGGATATACGTAACAATAGAGTAATTACAGGGTGTTATATACAAAAGTCCACTTCTCCTGGCTTTATCTAAAAACCCATACGTCTCCTCTTCTGCCCCGTTGTCCCCAAAAAGGTCCCCAACCCATCTCCTCGATCATTTGGAAGCAATCAATTCGCTGATTGATCGTCGACGTCAAATTTTCTGGTAATATCTCTTCTATTTGCTTTTCTCTGCTCTTTGCCTTCATTCATCCGATTCCTGTGATTCTTTTGGATTTCGTTCTTTGAAAATGGGAATTTTCTGTTTTAATCACTTGATAATCGATCAAAATCGACAATTGATTATTAATAGGAGAAAAAGTTTCGAACTTTTACATGGTTATTTCTTTGTACTGTTCTTTTGAGAATGAATTGGTGATTGTTTACGTTTGACAGGTATTTCTTCTAGCTCCCAAACATCAATTTTAGCATGTGTATCTGTTAGTATGATATGTTGCGGTAGTTAGAATCATGTAATTAGCATTCACTTTTGTATCGGGACTGGAAAAATAAAGAATCGCATGAACAAGAACAAAATGTTTTTCTGAGGATCAAACTGCTTGTCATTCTGCAAAAATGATCCCTTTTCATATTGGGTGTCTCCTTAACCACTGTCAAAGACAGTACCATCTTCTCATTAGGATAAAACCTGAATATGCCCCTTTTACCATCAGAATATCATAAGAGATTATTCACTTTTTTGTGGTACAGCATAGGACATTATCATTATTCCACAACAGAACCTGTTCACGGCTCATCCACCCTTTTGATAATTTATTAGAAACATCATTACATGTTTCTACAATATACAGCTGGTAAGAAGCAGTTTGGCCGGATCAGCTGAAGGTAGATATTCTGTGCTCGTTTTTTGGTTAATATAGTTAGTTTATTATTGTAAATTTGGAAGTGTTTTTCCTATCGTTTTGCTCAAAAATAGAATTTTAATTGTTTATTTCCTTGATAATTATAAGAGTAGAAATATGATTCTTTATTATAGTAGAAATAAGAATTTTTTTCTTTATTTTGGATTCTTCTTACTCCAAGTAAGACATTGTTTACTCTCCTAGTCTTATTAGGACATTATTTCTTTTCTCTATAAATAAATGACCGCACCCTAATTGATGGTACATGGTTTTCTCATCATTTTCTTCAATTCAACATGGTATCAGATCAACCAAGTTCAAATTCTATCAAGCGCGTATTTAAAAGTGGATTTAAAAACAAAAACACCGCTAGCACAAAAGTCCAGATTTTGGCCCATAAAAAGGGCGATCGACCTGTGAGAGTATGTTAAAATATAAATATCTCAACCCTCACTTTAACTTCGGAGTTTTTGTGTAGTGGAAAGGACTTTAACATGGTATCAGAGCCAAATTCCTAAATTTAGCCTCTTTTTCTTAAAAAAATTGTACTGTGCAAAATTTGCAGAAAATTCTCTCATATATTCTCCCAAATTGACAAAAGTTATTGTTCACCATCCCCTTCCTCTATCTAACCCAATTTCACCCTCATCTTCTTTCTCTCTTCTCTCCCCTTCTCGTTGACAACCCAAAGCCCAAACCCTAATCTAATCCCCAAGCCTACCGCTGCCACCTTGTCTTCTCCCGCCCTCCCCAATCCGAGTACGAATCGGCCTCGCCAACCATACATCGACTCTGATTCGAGTTCAAGATCGAATCAATGTCACCGACAACTCATCCGCCTTCAATGTTGCCTTTGACCTCACCATCTTCCCCTTGTGTCGACAACGCCAAAATCAGCCCGAACCCGCTAGCTGATCCAATTTGACCCGCAAGCAGTGGTTGCAAACTCGTTAACAACAGATCCAAACCCATTTTGTAGAAAACAGACCCGTTTGCAATTCAGTTGTGGTAGTTTGGTCATTTTTTTGAGAGTCCGATTCGAGCCATTTTCGAAGCGTTGGATTTGTGAGAGACTCTTCTACGCATTATAATGGTTCTCAAGCTCAAAGTAAAGAGCACCAACCGTTCAACAGGCCCCAAAAAAACCCAAACTCGAAACTGAACTTCTCCACTCAATGATAAGGAGTTCTTTTTAGTCTTTACTGACTATCTTTACTTTCTTTTACTGGCTAAAATGCAATCAACTGCTGAATACTGCTACTAATGTTGTTGATACTCTGTTTAATAGAGTACTATTGATTGTACTCCTGGCTGCTTTACATTGATTCTCTGTTTGCTTTTGTTAATGATGTCCATTGCATCTGATGATTCTATTTGCTAATTTTTGGACTTCTCTGCTACTGATCTATCTGCTTATGTGTTCTGTTCATTTCTATATATATATATATATATATATATATATATATATATATATATATATATATATATATATATCTATTCTATTATGGCTGAGTATAAGGATAATTGAGGTAACACTTCTTGAGGCCGTGGTGGTATGTCTTTTGTGGCCGTGATTTATCTACTAAAGGTTAAATTTTTGGTCGTGGTTAGGATATTTCTCGAAAGTGTACTCATTGCAATTAAACCAATCACGCTATTGATCGATGTTGGGAGTTGCATGGCATACCTTCTTGGCCTTCTCGAGTTGCTTATTTGTCTAGTACTGCTGGATTATCTACTGTGCACATGACTCTAATACTCTTGGTACTTCTGCTGATGGATCTATGGTTCTATCAAAATCTGAGTATGATTATCTAATTCAAAAATGCATTCGGACATTGCTATCTTGATACATTTATGTATTCTTGTTTAGCGAGTTCATCACCTTTATTTTGAATCATTGATTCTGGTTAACACATATGATTAGTAAATCTATAGTTTTTTTACTTTTCACATTACATTTTCTGCCCTTTCTATAATTTTTGTTGATGGCATTTCCAAAGCAGTACTGGCACTGTCAATCTCACTTCTTCTCTCGTACTCACTGATGTTAATTATGTTTCACATGTTCTTTTTATATCTGTAAGTCGTTTAACCAAACCTCATAGAATTTTAATTTCATCAGTGTTTTATATTTTTTTCTCCATCATGTATTGTTTAGGACGTAAAGATGAAGGTGATTAGTGAGGGGTATGAGCAAGATGATTTATATTATCTTCAATTCAGTAATCAACCTAAAGTAATCGCTTCTGCTATGGCATGTGATGAGTCTGCGATCTAGTGGCACTCACGTTTAAGTCATGCGTCTTTAAAATTTATTAAATTATTATTTACTTCTGTTAAGGTTTATCTCTAAATTACAGTGTGAGTCATGTTGGTTTATTAAACATCATAGAACTTTTTCATCTAGGATAATTAATCATTGTAGTTCTCCATTTGAAGTTGTTCATACTGATATTTGGGGTCCAACTTGAGTTAAAAGTATGTCTGTTTTTTCTTATTTTGTTATTTTCATTGATGACTCTTTTCGTATGACTTAGTTATTTTTAATGAAAATGCTATGAATTTCTCTTTATTTTTCAAAGATTAAATAAAGAGATTAGAACTCAATTTAATTGTTCACTTAAGATTTTACGATCTAATAATGCTTTGGAGTATGTGCAATATGCTCTTCAAGATTTTTTTTTGTTTCTCATGATATAATTCATCAAATTTCGTGTGCTCGTACTCCTCAACAGAACGATATTGCTGAAAGAAAAAATTGTCATTTACTTGACATTGCTCGAACGCGGTTCATATGCATATTCTTAAGTGTTTTGGGATGATGCAATTCTTATTGCTTGTCACTCAATCAATAGAGTTCCTTCTTCTGTTTTAAATGGTAAAAATTTCATTCTCAGTTCTTTATCCTAAAAAATAACTGTTTGATTTACTTCTAAAGATTTTTTGGTGCGTGTGATTTGTTCAAATTCTTAAAAAAAGACATGAATGATAAATTAGATCATCGAGCAGTTCGGTGTGTGTTTTTAGGATATTTTAGGATGCAAAAATGATATCGAGGTTGGATCCCGTCAGCAAGAAGTATGTGATTTGTGCAGATATCATTTTCTTTGAAAACACGTCTTACTTTTTAGCTTCTATGGGTTCCATTACAACTCCTTTGACCACTCCTGTTACGTTTCCTGTACCATTAGAAGACTCGCTTTCACTCCAAGTTTATCAACAACACAAGAAAATTACCACTGATTCTGACAACTTACTCCCTTATCAGTCAGTTGATTCCACTGAAGTGTTTGATCTTTCATAACTCTATTCCTTCTCGTGTTCAACACTTATAGCTTGATAATCAAAGTAAGAGTCAGGGTTAGAGATGAATTAGGGAGAATTATATGGATGGATCAATTTCATCTCATCTTTTTATATGTTATTATAATATATAAGGACTTTTACAGAAAAGTTTTTATACTGATTTATTATGTAACACTCTCTTAAGCTAGAGTATATACATCATATATCCCCAGCTTGTTACAAATAAACTGCACTCGAGATTTCCCAAGTGACTTAGTCAACAAATCCGCAAGGTGATTGGTAGAAGACACATGCTTTGGCTCAATAATATCAACATCATACTTTCTCAGTACCACATAGCAATCTACTTCAATGTACTTCATCCTCTCATGAAACACAGGGTTTTGTACATTGTAATTAGCCGAACTGTTATCACAATATTGCCTCATCAAAATATTGAGCAAAAACTCATCTGAGTCAGAATATCTTGTATTCACACAACTTCACATGTAAGATCAGTCATGGCCCTGTATTCTGACTCCACATTTGATATAGAGACAACAACTTGCTTCTTACTCGTTCACGACACAAGATTCCCCCAACAAAGACACAATATCTTGTAGTAGACCTTTTATCGATTAGATAGCCTGCTCAATCTTCATGTGAGAAGCCAACTGCGGTTATGACTGCAATCTGAATACAGAAGTCCTCTTCCTAGAGCACTTTTTAGATATCATAATATCTTGATTACAACATTCCAATGACTTATTCGTGGGGCTGACATGAACTGTCTCACAACACTAACCATATAAGCAACATCTGGCCACGTCATTATCAAATAGTTTAGCTTCCTAACTATTTTCCTATACCTTCCTTGGTCTTTCAAGATCTTATCTTGAACAGGCTATAACTTCAAGTATGGATCCATCGTATATCCGCAACTTTACACCCGAGCATCTTTGATGCTAGAGAGAACGTGTCATGGTAATTTACACCATATGTTTGAGACTATCCTTTCACCACCGAACGAGCCTTACGAGCTAAAGTTCCATCAAGGTTCAACGGTGGATTCGGAGTTGCTGTTGGATTTGGATGACAAAGGTGAGATCGGTGTTGGTGGGTGGAGTCGAGGTGCGGCGCTGTCATCCGATTGTGAGATTAAAAAGGAATTTGTTGATTCAGAGAAGAAGAGAGGTTTAGAATTGAATGTAGATTTAGGATTATCTAAGTAGAATCAGGAGCTCTGACACCATGATAATCAGAGTTAGGGTGAGAGTTAGAGATGAATTGGGAAGAATTAGATGGATGGATCAATCACATCTCATCTGTTTATATATTATTGTAACATATAAGGACTTTTACACAAGTCCGTATATTGATTTATTATATGACATAGCTAAAGTATTATCTCTCTCTCATTTATCTCCTACATATTATAGTTTTTGCAACCACTTTGTCTTTTATGTTTCTCCCAAAATTTTATCGTGATGCTATGTTGTTGGTCTTGGATGAAAAAATGTTATGGATGAAGAGATGACTGCTTTGTATGCTAATGAAACATGAGAATTAACTTTTTACCGATGGGAAAACAAACTACTGGTTGTCGATGAGTATACACTATCAAATTTCGTTTCAATGGATAGATTGAACGTTTAAAGGCACAGTCAGTTGCCAAAAGCTACATATAGACTTATGGTGCTGATTATTTTGAGATTTTCTCTCTGGTAGCTCGTCTGCATTTTGTTCGCATTCTTCTATCAGTTGTGATGGTGAAACAATGGCCTTTGTATTAGTTAGATATTAAAATGCATTCTTGCATTAAAATCTTCAAGAGGAGGTGTATATAGTTCAGCCCCCCGATTATGAGGTTTAAGGGGCGACGAATAAGGTCTGCAACTAAAAAAATAATCTATAGTTTGATGCAATCTTCAGGAGCATGGTTTGACAAATTCAGTACTATTGTTGCACTCTATAGATTGAGGCAGAACTCCTTTGATCACTCTATATTTGTAAGAAATTCTTTTTTTGACACTATTATTCTTACAGTTTATGTTGATGATATTATTGTTTCTGGAGATGATTAGCAATGTATTATTCAATTGAAAGCTTATTTGAGTTCTCATTTTCATATGAAAGACCTTGATCTCTTGAGGTGTTTTCTAGGAAGTGAGGTTGCTCGTTTTTCGAAAGATCTTTTTTTGTCTCAAAGAAAATACCTTATTGATTTGTTGGAAGAAATTAGTACATTAGGATTTAAACTTATTGATACTTTTATGGATCCTAACATTCATTTTGATCAAAACCTAGGAGAGATGCTTGCTGATCCTGGAAAGTACAGGCGATTGATTGGTAAACTAATTTATTTACTTGTTACTTGACCTGATATTATATTTATTGTGGGTGTGTGAAGTCGATTTATGCAAAGTCTGTATCAACTTTATTGGATGCTGCTTGTCGTATCTTGCAGTATCTTAAAGGGGTTCCACGTAATGAGTTGTATGATCGCCCTTCATCTCATTTGGATATTGTAGGATATTCTGATGTTGATTGGCTTGGTGATCATATTGATCGTCATTTTACTAGTGGTTATTGCATTTTTTTTATGCAATTTGGTGACATGGTGATGTAAAAACTAAAATATAATTGCTCGATCTAGTATTGAGGTTGAGTATAAAGTCATGACTTATACAACTTGTGAGTTGATGTGAATTCAATCTCTTTTTTCTGAAGTAGGTATAATCTACAACAAGCCCATGCTAATGTACTGTGACAGTCAAACAGATGTGTATTGCCAATTCTTGTTTTTCATGAGTGAACAAAGCATATTGAAGTTGAGTGTTACTTTATCAGAGACACGGTGATGACACATCGGATAGCCACTTCGTTCGTCACATCAAGCTGTCAATTTGGAGATATCTTCTCTAAATCCTTATCTAGGCATCTATGCTCCAGTTTGCAGGGGAGTATTAGAGTAGAAATAATATTCTTTGTTTTAGTAGAAATAAGATTTTTCTTTTCATTATTTTGGATTCTTCTACACTAAGTAGGACATTTTGTATTCTCCTGGTCCTATTAGGACATGTATTTCTTTTCTCTATAAATAAATCACTACACCCTAATAAAGGGTACATGGTCTTCTCTTCATCTTCTTCACCTCAACAATAATGAGATTTGGCTTAAGCATTCAAGTTTTGGAATCATGGGATGTAATTTCTTTGTCATAGGTATGCTTTAAATGCTTAGGCAGTTGGAATGTTATAGATGTTAAAGCATTTAGCCTGTCTTCTTTTTTAATTTATTTGGTTCTAAGATAGAGGGACAATCTACAATTATGATATATTTGCTTCTGGATTGGGAGACAGTCTAAGTTTTGAAAGCATTCTTTGGTATGGACCGCTTTTAATACCTAGTAAATTGTGTACATGTCATCTTTTATTTTAGAGAATTTTGTCAGTTATGCAGTGGACATGTTTCTACAGGAAACTATGCAATTTTGGTTTTGAAAGCACAGATTGTTCCGGTAGTCCATCTTTTAATACTAGTATCTTGGAACATTATGATATTGCAACAATGTGCTTGATCTTTATTTGTCTATTTTGGGGGTAACATATTGGTTTAATTCAACATGAGACTCTCATGTATCCGAAAAAAATAGTAATATTTGACCCCATGATATTTTGGCCATTCTGATATATCTTATGGTTTTCTAGTTTCCTTCAGCTTGTTCAATACTGTCTTATTCTTCTCATTTTAGGTTTTGGTTCCTTTATTAAAGTGAATGAAGCTGATTATTCTAATGTATTCATATATGATATTATGTTATAACTTGCAGAAGTGATTGTTTCTTTTGATACTTGAATTGCAAGAGATATGGCAAAGTCAGAGGGGACAATTCCATTTTCTTCTCTCATTAAGCATGATGGGGAAAGTCAAGGTGATGAAAACTTCATATCAGATTTTTGGGGTGCAGCAGAAAAAGTTACCAGCTCAATAGCGCCCGAATCCTTGAAGGATAATAATTCTTATCCATCCAATGCGATTGGTGACTATAATTGGGAAAATGATCTGTCAATTTGTACACATCCCAGAGCGAACCCTGAAGTGAATTTGAAAAATTTATTCCGTGGCTTAGTTGCAATTTTAACGAGCAGGATAAAAAATTTTAATGGTATTCAACATCAACGCACTCCTAGCTCGAATGAATTCTTTTTGGGATCTGGAAGCAACGGAGATAGTTTTCTGCACCCATCTGTTTGTGTACCAAGTGCTCCGCCATTGCTTGTGTCAGAAGCTATCAACTATAGTTATTATAGGGAGATACTGGAAGCAGAACCTCCAGAGTGGATTCCAGATAGTCATGCTACTTCATGCATGAAGTGTGATTCTCCTTTCACGGCACTAACTCGTGGACGGCATCATTGTCGATTTTGTGGAGGCATTTTCTGCAGAGCATGTACAAAAGGAAGATGTTTGTTGCCTGTCAAGTTCCGAGAGAGAGACCCTCAAAGAGTTTGTGATATTTGTTATGACAGGCTTGATCCTTTGCAAGGCATATTAATTAACTCCATCAGCAACGCCATGCAGTCAGCAAAGCATGATGTTATGGATTGGACATGTACAAGAGGATGGTTAAATTTGCCCGTTGGTTTATCAATGGAACATGAAATATACAAGGCATCAAATACTTTGAAAAGTTACTGTGAGGTGAACATGATCTGTAGCCTCCCTGCACGTTTTTACGGTTTTAATTTGTTGTCATTGTTGTCTAGTTTCATATGTAATGTAATTCTTAAAATATGCAGGTTGCTCGGTTAAACCCTGAGAAGTCTATTCCTCAAGCAATCCTAAAAGGAGCTAAAGGTCTTGCTATTCTGACAGTTGCTAAAGCTGGGGCATTTCTTACTTACAAGCTTGGTACTGGTCTGGTGGTTTCTCGAAGGCCAGATCGGTCATGGTCTGCACCATCGGCGATACTTTCTGTTGGCTTAGGATGGGGAGCACAGGTAGGCATATACTTTTATATTTATTTTTATCTTCTGCCGTCAGTCTATCAGATGTATGATCTAAATAACTTTTTAGTTAAAGGTTTACTTATATATCAGGCTACTTTTGCATGTATTTCGGCCATTACTTAATCATTGGAAGGTTTTTCATTAGTTAAAATTATTAGATTTTTTCTTTCTTTCTTTTTTTAAATGAGTTATTAACTATAAATTCGGAATTTCTGAAGGTTGCAAAATATGGTCAAGGGGTGTTTGAACTTGGAGATAGATGGGAGAAACATTGTTGTTTACAACTATAGAATTGTTTGCAAATTAATCACTGCAAAATAAGTTTATCATGGTGTGCGTGTTATTTGTGTTTGTGAGTGTCCTTATGTGCGTTACAACAGTACCAATTTATGATTTATCCTTATGAGTTTAGGAGAGTGGAGGAAGAAATAGAGAGATATATGAGAGAAGATAAACTTAGAATATATTTGGATCTATAGTCAGAAATTTAATTCATTGTTTAAAACGGAGGATTGGTTGAACTTTAAAGCAACCCATAGAAATATGCTCTAGCTTTTATTGCTTGGATATTGTTTGGAAAAGTGGAGGCAAAGTTTCAGAGACTCTGGCCCATTTGGGTGATGGTAGCATTTCATCTAGTGAATGCAGAGGGAATGGTTTGGCTGGCCAACAGGATAAGAACTAAAAGGTACACTGTGGAGAATTTTGGGAGGAGGGACAATACCTGTAAGGCGTGACTTTAATATTGACAAATTGTAGCAAGGAGGTGAGGGAGATGGGGATCATGTTTTAGGAAGGTTTTATTACCTATTTTCATAAAACTAAATAAAAAAGAATTACATTACCTTAGCATATGCCAAACAGAAAATCTTGTGCCTAGGCCTGGATCACACAAAGGTATAGAGAACTTGATTGACTGGATTATACTCTTATGAATTTGACTAACTTCATGGTAACTTCATGCCAGAAAATTATGATGATATTTTCGTGGGTATTTCAATTAAAATATCCTTTTTATTCAAGATTATACATTTTCAAGGCATAAACAGGTCAAATGTGGGATTTATATAGAATTTTGGAAGATACAGTTATGATCAATGAAGGCAAAATACAAGTCTTTTATTTTATGCTTGTGCTTTTATTTTAAGATTTCTCAGAAGGTCAAAACTAGCATGGTTCATAAGACTTAAAATGTGGTATTGGTTACATATAAAATTTTTGGGGCATATGGTTTCTTTCATTTAAAAGTATAGTTTTATATTGTCTTTAGAAGTTCCAATTTGGTTAAAAGTATTGTCCCAAAAACTTCTATTGATTATATGCTGGTTTATGGATTCAATGTGATAGATCTTCTCTTTTACTTGTAGACTTTTGTGCATACATGTATCTTATATGGTTATATGTTCTGGTGGATTATTTTTATAAAGGTTTTATTAAAGTCATTACCACTACACTAAAAGTTTGAAGTTTAGTGAGAGTTGAGGGTAATATACCAACACTCTCCCTGCAGTTCGAGTGCCCTTTTTATGGGCCGAAACATGAGCTTTTGTGCTAGTGATATTTTTGTTTTTAAACTCGCTTTTTAAATGCACGCCTGGTGGGGATTGAACCTGGGTTGTTCTCATGTCATATTAAAGTCTGTGTTACTATACCAAAACTCAAAAGTTGTGATGAGAGTTGAGGGTAATGTATTTATATTCTAACAGGTTTCATCTGCTCAATTTTCTTGCATTGGAATAAATTCATGGGTCCCATGAAATACTTTAAAATATGAAATATTATGGATGGTTATTTTTGAAAAGCTTTGATAGATTTATTCTCCATTTGTGCTTACCATTTTTTCTGCCATCATTAATTTACTACACTTACATTTTCTTTCTTTTTCTCAACAAACTGGTTATGATTATTAGCTATTTTTTAACGATACCTTGGACAGGGGCATCTTTGACCAGTTTGGGGCTCTTCACCAAGCTCAAAATCTAAAAATCATTAGACAACATAAACTGTCTTGCATATTCAATGGACAAACGCTAAAAAGTAGACATGTGTCATATGCCTAACACTCTCTTTGCTAATGCATTAAAATAACTATTTGTGCTTTATTTGTGAATCGTCATTTATAGATTTTTTGTTTATATTTTCTGCAAGCTAGGTATTCACATGCTCATACTTGCCAGTTCTGCTTGAAATCATACTTCAACAGGTTGAGAGCGAATACGTTCATTCAAAGTTTGCTATTATACTTCATCTTTAGATGATTCTCTTTTCTCGTTCATGTTTAGTTTGTCAAAAAGGGACTTGTAGTTGATGCTTTTTCTTCCTTCAAGCTTACTGCAAATGCTTAGAAATCTGCTAGTCTCAAAAGTACAAGATGGAGTCTTATTTTTAATGGTCTTATTCTATATGGTAAAACTCAACTTTTATTTGATATCTTTATCTCCTTTTATAGTTTGTCAATTTTGCTTATTGGGCTTTAATTTTTCTTAAAAGAAAGATTTTAGCATTTAGCACACGTACTTGCAAAACACGGGCAAAATAAGGCTAGTTTTTTTTTTTATTTATTTAAAAAAGCTATACTTAACAGACCTGTGAGGCCACATTTCTTCTTGATCTGGCCATGTTCTGGCATCATGTTCCTCCGACTTCTGATGATTGATCCTTCATCTTTGTTGTTTCATTGTACAGATTGGGGGAGAACTCATGGATTTTATCATTGTACTTCATGGTTCTAAAGCTGTCAAGGCATTTACCAGCCGCATGCATTGTTCGCTCGGGGCCGGTTTGAGTGCTGCAGCTGGACCTGTAGGGAGAGTCTTCGAAGCTGATCTCCGGGCTGGAGATAGGGGGTCTGGCATGTGCTATACTTATAGTTGCAGCAAAGGTAGTTATCCCCCAAAACACACCCAAATTTCTGAGCATTCCTTTTCCTCTGACTTTGGAGTAGATGGAGTTTTGTGGTAGATTTTCTTATATTTCGATCAGTAATGTTTTAGAAACAAGTAAGCTTAGAATATACAAACTAGACAGTTGATTCCACATTATCACGATTGAGGACTCATCATCTGTCCTCTTTATCATGATATCATTAAATTCTGTTTCATCTAAATGGGATTGGTTATAGAGTACGCATTGAAGTAAACTATGCTATATTGAAGCATCTGCCAATTGTCTTCTGACTTTCATCAGGCCTCTAGCTGCCAAAATTCCTAGTCAAGACAAGTATGAGCACCAGAGTGGCTTGCCATTTAATGGCCCCTACATTTTCTGTTATGTTCATTTATCTAGGATTCAGCCTGCGAAAAATACCCCGTCTAGGGAATTGACACTGGAAAGTAAATTCATCTATCATGGAAAGATTGCCAGAGGAACTTTTGTTAGTAAACGATAAAGATCACCAAATTGAAGTGCAATCGTAACTTGTAATGCTCTAATGCACTAGATTATAATCATGATGTAATTATCTTGTGCTCTTTGTAGAATTGTCTTGTAGATTAATTGGGGTGTCCAGTCTCACTAATATGCACTCTGGATGTCAAGTCAGTAATATTGGTGCTTTATGTTATATGACTGCAACAATTTTTTTTTGGATATCTTTTCAGATGTAGCAGTTATTCAAGATAATGTATTTACTATTTACTAATTACTACAGTTTGGTTCTGGAAATAATTAAAGTATGAACCATTTTGCACCGAGAGACTTGATTTAGGCATGTTTGTAAAAAACTTGATATATTTTGAAATATGGTGCAATTTGTTTTGAAAAAGACATCATTAGTATCAGAAAGTTCTAACGCATACATGTAAAATACTTTTCTGTTGAACCTCTGATTTTCCATAGAAGATTGCAGTTTCATGGTCCTCTGCTTCTTTTAATGAATGAGGTGTGTAACTCACACTATCTCCACTAGATAAGTGTGAAATTTCCTCTTGTTAGGTTGGTTTGAGCCTCTTGGAGGCTGCCTCGAACTTGTGATCTCCCTGTCACATGCAATTGCCACTACCAACTCTATTCTACTTCCTCTGGAATTTCTGAAAACATTTTTCCTGGGAACTTATACATGAAATGCTGTTTGATTATTTATACTTTACATTACATGGTTTCCCCATTTTATTCTATAGGACCTAATGGTATCTTTTTTCATACGGTATAAAAAATTCAGGTGCTTTTGTTGGAGTCTCACTGGAAGGAAACATTGTTGCAACTAGGACGGATACCAATCTAAAGTTTTATGGTGATGCTTATCTGTCTACAACTGATATTCTTCTGGGGAATGTCGAGAGACCCAGGGCTGCAGCTCGTCTGTACTCCTCTCTTGATGATCTATACTCAAAGATAGGATGTTAGAACTTCTCACTTGGATATCTCCTGTATATATTTTATTAATATTGCTATATACCTTTGGTAGGTTTCTCTCTTGCAATCTTTATATCGTATAGTTTCTTTTTAGATGAATTATATCTTATCCTTTGAAAGTCAGTCGAATTGTACATCTTTTATTGATTAACATTGTTTATATTATCAAACAGTAAAAAAAAACTCTCTTATATATATGTTATTTCTATTTGTTTGATTACTTGCACATGAAAATAGTTTGAATCAACTTGGATTTATGCACTCTGCATTCATTGTGAATTGAACGCTAACTAGGAAAGGATGCAAAGCATTCCAATATTATACTTAAAATTTAGAACAGAAGAATGTACAAGGATAGGCGATGGTTCACTTGCAGGTAACAGTTTGCCTGCATTTTATCCTCTAGTTTCACTCAAGAGTCTATCACGACCCTGTCCCTTTGATTGAAGCACAATGTAGCAATTGATGCGACACAAATCTTGTAACAAACTGATAGCTTAACACAACAAACAAAAAGTTCTGCCTCATACATATTATACAGAGAAATCTTGGGTAACTAGTGTTGGCATTTGAATCTTTGTGAACCTAGGCCATGTCAGCATCAAGTGAATTTGTCACTCCACAAATGTAGCAAGATGTACTCATGTCCAGCCTATAGAAGAGCTAATGAGCACTTCTGTGAGAGATGAGGGAAGTTATTGAAGAACAGAGCCTGCAAGACATTAGAAGATGGTTCTGCTTATTCACTTCTTTTTTTATCATACAATGCTGCATAAAGGCATCTAACTGAATTGTTCAATACCCTACCTTGTGTTTCTTTATGACTTCTACCCCTTTGCTGAGTGTTGCAATACTATAATCAAAGGCTATCCTGCAATCAAGAGAAACCTGAACAAAAATGACACTTCAGCAAAGCAATACATATAATCTCTACCATAAGATCTCAAAACCTGACACTAGCTTTAGAAAGACAGAACCTTAATTCTGGGCAGTGGGAAGTTCAATACATGCGCTTGAACTCCAATTCACCAAGTATTTGCACTTCTACATGAGTACCATTGATAAGCCACTGAGGTTGAATTGTTGAATTGAGACATACATCAAAACCGTTACATTTGTACTCTGAGCAGGTTGATAAAATGTTGGAACATCAACTGTACCTACTGGGATTGTTTCATACAGAATGCCGAGTTCTGTGGGGCTATATCTAATTCCGAGCTTGTTGGGGTTCTCGGTGACAAATATCAAGGAAGCCATTGAACAAGAAACAGAGACTTCTTTGGTTGGTGAAGAAACATTGAGTTTGAAGGCGCCTAGTTGTATGGAGTGGAGATGGAAGATTGGTTTCTTCGGTTTGAGAACAAAGAGTATTAGAAGAATGGCCGCGGATAATAGTGCTAGGCCGAGAAAGATGAAGGTGAAGATGATGCAGCAGTGTCTCTTGTTGGGAGATTTCGATCCTTGGGGCCTCAAACCACTCGGGTCATCAGCCTCTGCCTTCTCAAATTGGTTTGTTTCTTGTGTTTCCATATCTAATGTTGTTGAAGAGTTCTTTCCTGTTGGTTTTTGAGTTTTATTTATGCTTGTGAGCATAGAAGCCTTGTGAGAGTACTAAGCCTTTATTCTTTTCTTAAAAGTTGGCTCTCATGCACTTTTAGAAGTATCATCTTATTTTGTTGGTGTCTTGTGCTGATGGTTACTTGGTTCAAAAGAAAATTCAAAATTCACCTTTTAGTTTGTGTGTTATACTATATATTATTTTTATTTATAAATTAGGGTATCTTATGAGTCTATGAGAATGAATTCATCCTTCTTGGTGGATGAATCTTTGAATTGGTTGGCCTAAAACTTTTTGAAGGAGAAATGTAAAATTTTCAAGGTTGTTAATTTGGAGATTGTATGCAACATGAAATGTGGAATTTATGCGTGTGTCCACATCGTTTGCGTAGATGCCTTTCTTTGTATATTTGTAATGTCCTTTCTCAATTTATTTCTTGTAATTGAAGTTAGAAGCTTATATTTATGTTTGTTTTTCAAATTATCATACTGAGTATCCAATGTTGCTTTTGTGTTGTGTTTTGCTTATTGATTGATGCATTCACACTGGTTGGATGCCTAGTACATAAAAGTTGTTTTCTTTCTTTCTTTCTTTTTTAAGTAGCAAGTAAAGTTGTAAATGCTTATTATGTCATGTATATGTACTACTACAATTATATCAAAGGTATTTTATTAGTAATACTGTAAGTATTATGTTCAGCTTAATTGAAGTATTTATAAACATTGTGTACTTTGAAATATCTATAAAAAGTGTAGACAATTGTCAAATTTCAACTTGCAGGATTCAAGCTTTTTTGAACAACCTTTTTTTTCTATAAATGTTGTCTGATGGAGAGAATGGAGATGGTTGTTATCTTCTTTTTTCTATCTTTTGCTCTTTCTTTTTGAACAACTTTTCTCTCAAGTCTTGTTTTTCTTCTTTCTTTTTAATTCCTTTATGTCTATAAGTTAGCAGATATTCCATCCTTTTGTTCAACTATTTACTCGAAAATTGAAATGTAATATGAGGAGCTGGTGGTTTCCTTCTTTTTCTTTTCTTTCTTGTTTTGGTTTTGTCTTATTTTTTCTTCTTCTTTTAAATATTTGATTCTCATGTGCTTGTTTTTTCTTTCTTTTTTATTCCATCCTCTTGTTCTACTTTTCAATCGAAATCTGAAAATGCAATTAGAGGATGCTCATGCATGGAAACAATGAAAGTCTTTGTGTGCGCGTGTTACAATAATTTCAAATTTTTTTCGGATCGGCACTAATGTTACAAATTGGAAATAGACCCGGATCTTTATGCAAATTATTAAACTTCCTATTCAAAATATTCTATTTCATTTCACTTGCGAATTCCCAAACCAAAAGTAGCAGAATTTAACTCAAGTTGCTCTCAGTTTTGCATAGAAAAGTTCAATGGTCTCTCCTGAACTCTGAAAGAATTTACGGATTTTCATCTCTATACTCTGCATTTGAGCCTGTTTGGAGAAGAAAAGAAGAGGAGAATGACAATGGGCTCATAAAATCAATTTTTTTGGGGAAAATTTTGTGGTAAGCCACACGTTTTTTTTTTTTTTTTTTTTTTGTGTTTGATTTTTGTCAACCAAACATATTATGGACTGTTTGGTTAGGGGTGGAAGTGAGGAAGCAATAATAGTTTTTTTTGGAACTTGAGAATTGGTTAATAATTTTTTTAAGTGTTTGGATGTTGTTGGAAAGTGTGGAATGAAAAATATTATGTCTTTTTCGGTATTTGGATAATTATGTAAAAGTGGAACTGGAAAAGTTGATCACAAAGTTAATCGCAAAATAATATTAAAATAAAAATTAATTAAGAAAAATAAAAATTAAACCGTAATTAGATTGCAAGTGAGATTTACATAACCACAAAATTAACTATTTTGAGTTAAACTTATTACAAATGAGATTTACATGACCACAAAATTAAGTGTAGCACCCTGCAAGTAAGAAATGATTGTGTAAAATAGAAAAAGAAAAAGAGAAATGATTTTCTCATTTTTTTTTTCAGTGTTTGGATAAATAGAGAAGTGAGAAATTATACTTCCCAATTTCCTTACTTCCGCCCGCTTCCTTGAAACCAAACAGCGCCTATAGGGAAAACTCTGAGGACTCCTCGAAATCAGATCTCCAATCATTTTCCAGTCTAGTTTTCATGAAAATAAACATGTCCGCCACAATTTATCAAGCAGTTTATGAGTGCCAAATCTCCTCGACTTCTATTTTTTTTAATCAATTTATCAAGCAATGTTGTTTGGGAAACAACTTCCTCACCTCCTCTTTCTTCTCACAGGCAAAGCAAGAAGAAGAGAACCAAAGAGGCCCGTATGAGTAAAACGGAAGGAATAAGCACAATGAGTGCATGCTCTACTGCCCAACAAACCAGTGCAATGCATTCAGCCTTGCAAGCTCAGTCAGTGGTTCATACAGAGAAGAAGAGAGCAGGGGTGTTAAAGTGGACAAAGACGATAAAAGTGGCAATTTTAGCACCCGAACGTCCCAAGAAGGCACCCGAAACAGCCCCATCGTGGTAGCTCTGTTCCGAAAGGGTCAACAAGGGGGTAAGAATGAGCCCATTTGCTTAGAAGATGGGGCGGAGGTCATTGGTGATTGTCGCCATCCTATTTCAGTTGATGATTACCGGTTTGGTAATGTTTTTGAAGTGTTGATGGTCATGTTGGAGTTGCGTGAATATAATCACGAGAAAGCTTGATTTTCTTAGTAGTATTCATTTTAGTTTATATATTTAGTCTCACATACAATAGGATATGAGAAGAAAAGTGATTATATATTAATCCTTCTTCAACCCATTGTTGTGAATTATATGTTATGAGACGGGTTTATCATATGTGCACGCGCGCGCACGCCACGCCGCGCCTCGCTAGCTTTGGTTTTCAAAAACCTTGCGTATGGTGCCATAGGTTGCACCGGATAGCGTACGGATACAGTATGACACCATATTCATATTTGCTTGTTAATTATGATATAGGTAAGGATACATATATAGTTTAGTAAGGAAAACTCATTTTGACATCTGGCAAAATTGTTTATGATTGGTTATGAAAGAAGCAAATACGACTGCGAATAGTTAAGAGGACACTATTATTTCACCCTTCATTTTAGCTAAAATGGAAATAAGTTGCTTTCAATTTGATTTATCCTAACGCCAAGAAAAGACTTACTTAACACAAATTACATAATAGAGCGTTTTAACATAGCAAATTACAAACAAGTGTACACACAACACACACACTCACACAACACACAGACACACAGAGTAGGCATAAGAGCTAATTATGCATCTTATTTTCACAAACTAATCTAAGATAGAAATACTTTGTATTATGAGTGCTTCAGAGGGACAGATATTGGCACCCAAAGAAGTAATAAAAGCACCCATCGGATTAGTGCACCTACAAAATCGATAAAGGCACCCCTCAACTTTCAATAATACCTTTATCCCCTCTAAACTTAATTTTTTGTCAAAAATCCCAAATACCCTCATCTCCTTCCTCATCACTCTCTTTCTCACCTTCTAACTTTCTCACTTCACAACAATCTAAGGAGCCGTCTTTCAATACCGGCCTACCCTACGCCACCGGCCCTCTCCTCCCTCGCCTTCCCGCCACCTATCCCTCGCCACCGACGATCCCCATTAAGAAGAAGTAAAAATAATCCTCTTCAAACTATAGAACTTTCCAATTCATGATTTTCTTTTAAATTGATGTATATCTTAGTGAAATGTGTGGATGAAAACAAATTACATTTAGTTGAAAGTACTCATATAAGTGCAAGTGTTGTTGTAACACAGTAAGGGTTTTTTTTTTTTTTTGCAAAACAAAACGATGACAACTCATCCGAAATGTGAGGGATGTCATAGACCTTTGAAAACAATTGTCACTGAGGAAAAATTCCCACGCTCAACAATAATCTCTCAAGTTTTTTCTCTCTGTAAGAAATTAAAGCCTTATGCTTGTTCGCGTTAATCTGTTGCTTTAAGTTTTCATCATTAGAATAAAACGAATTGAACAACAAAAATATCTACTTTTACTTCAAACAAGATATATAGTTAATCTTTTATTTATGGACTGTTTTTCTTCCGGAACCAATTTAAAAGTTGATTTTTCTTTTTCTTTTTTTTTTTTGGTCCGCTATTGAAAAGGCTGAATAGGCTGAGAACAATAAATAGATTATACAAAAAGATTCAAAGGACTTGAAAATTTTTAGGGTTAGATTTAGTTTATTTTTTAGGGTTTTTATCAAGGTGAGGAAGAGTAGGGGGAAGAAGAAGTAAAAGGGATGAGTATGTTAATCACTTTTGATGGGTGTACTAATCAACAGGAGGTTGAAAAATATAATTTAAGATAACTTTCAAAACTATTTATATTATTTTATTAAGAGTTCGAATTGTCAATATCAATTTTTCAAACTTTGATGGGTACCTTTACCATTTCTCTGGGTGTCAATATCCCCTCATGTGCTTCATATATGGATTAGGTATGAAATCCGTATTCGTTTTTCAATCATGGATACATATAAAATATACGAATATGGATATAGTTAAGTAGATAAACTCACATCCATAACCGTTAGTAACGCGGATGTGGCTCCGAATCGGGTATCCATTTGCACTCCTCCGCGATACTCATCTTATCATTGTAAGTTATACATTGGCAGCCAACCCGGTTTAACTTGAAGCACAACTCTATAGACTTCTGCTACATTTGGTGGCCTCATCCTCATGATAATTCTATGTATGGTGTTTCTTAAACTAAGCTAAAAGTTTTTTTAAGTGAAAAGACTACAAAAAAGGTAGTGGTAGAAAGAAAAGCTAAAATTCATAAAACTACTATGGACTTTTAATCGTTTTTTTGAAAAAAAAACTACATGAACTTCTCAAAATGCAAAAAAAAAAAAAAAAACTTTCACAAACTTCCTTCATTTTTCAGAAAAATATCCTTTGCCAGCTCTTGTTTAAGAAAATGATAATGTGCATATAAGGTGACAAATTAATAACCAACATACCCTTTATTTTTTCTTAATCTTCACTATCTAATTTTTTATTTTTAAAATGCCTCCCCGAACCCTCCGCCCTCACGCCTACGCACCCACCCCCCACCCCCCCCCCCCCCCCCCGGCCCACCCCCCCCCCCCCCCCCCCCCCCCCCCCTGTTAGAGGATGGGTAAAATTGTTTTTTTTTGTTAATGGCCATGTGGGTAGTTTGTTGAAACGTTTAACATTTGCGATAGTTTTTTGTATTTTCAAATTTCGTGGCAGTTTTTTCAAAATGGTGGAATTTTTTTTTGGTAATTTTATAAATTTTTAACAAAAAATTCATGATAGTTTTATAAATTTTAATCAAAAAGCCCCTCGAAGTTGGCCTGCCGATCATGCCCTAGATTTGCTTGCTAGAGGTTGCCGGTTCTAATCCCTCGAATGGATATTTATAAAGGTATGTGTATTAGATTTGAGAGGCAGCTTGCCTTCAAAAAAAGGGAAAAAAAAGCAGATTTGGCAACGGCCCGTGACCGGAAGCTAGCAGTGGGCTTTGGTAGGTTGGGCTGAGCCCAAGTTACGGTCCTCGTTATACGCAAGCCACTTCCAGTCTTCCAGTTGCCAAATACCAAAATTCTGGCGGGAAAGGCAAATTTCCTCACCTTCCACTCTCTCCCTCCCCCTCTGCCAAAAAAATAAATAAATAAATAAATAAAACCACACCCACCCCCCGGAAACCTAATTCCCTTTGATCCCCAATTCTCAAAAAAGAACCATAGTTTATCAAATTACGAAGAAAAGAATCAATGGAGAGAGTCGACAGAGAGCTAAAGGAAGCGAAGATTGAATACGAAAAGGCAAAAAGAATAGGAACCGCGCACTGGAAGCACAATGGGCGAACTCAATAGCCGACATCTTGAAGAACAGAGGAGAGTACGTCGAAGCTCTCCGATGGCTCAGAATCGATTACGAAATATCAATGAAGTTTTTGCCCCAAAATCAGCAGCTTCCCACGTGCCAATCCCTTGGGAAATGTATTTGAGATTGGACCAGTTCGAAAACGCCCTAAAATATCAGGTTCAAGTCGATTTTTTCGTTATTATTTTATTTTATTTTTTGTGTTTTTGAGCGAATTAGGGGCTAGAATGAAAGGGGGCATTCGTCCAAAAACCTAGCTTTTGAACTAGTGTAGTTTTTTTTTTTTTTGGGTTCAACGCAATGAATCCTCTGAAATATAGAGAAACTTGATTAGAGTAGTTCAAAGAAGCCCTATATTTTGTGAAAATCCTGTCTTTATCTGCGTAATTGTTGAGAAATGGATTCATTGAATTAATTGGTTTCAAAACAAAATACAGGAATTTGGCAGCTGAGTATTCTCCACACCAAAAGCAATTAATTCCCATTTTCAATTCTTTTGGTGAATAAATTTTGATCAGTCCACTTAAAACAAACTTACTTTATATGTTTGATTTAGTTGGTATTATGCAAGGGAGTTGGGCTTGAATGGCAATGGTTATTTGTCAAAATCCTATCATTGTTTGTCAAAGTTCTCCTACAAGCTAAAAACATTCTGTGAATTATTTTTTTAAAAATAAATATTCTGAGAAGTTTCTGTGAATAAATTGGGATCAAGCAAATAAAATAGGCATTTGTTCAAGTTCTATCTTTGCTTCCATCATGCAGTTAAGTCATTTGTCTAGAACCCGAAGAAATTTGTTGCTAGTTGAAATTTATCAATATCACATCTTTCCTTCTCAAATCAGATATTGGTTGCCTGTTGAAGTTTGCCCGCCTATGGTCGGATGGTTAAAATTTCAGATGGAGATGGAGGTTCTAATTTTATGTCAAGTTTTCTAGAAGCTACTCACGCAAATGAATTAGGTTTAGGTTTAGCCCCTTTTCAAATTTCAGTCACCCTTCTGCTTGAGTGCATGTATGCAAAATGGTTTTTATAACCCCATCCCCCTCCCTTTCCTTTTTCCCCCCAAAATCCCTCTTTTACTCACTTGCATTGTTTGTAAAATTTGACTTTAAATTTTCCAAGATGTTAGATGCTCTCAAATCTTCAACTATATCACGAGTAATGAGCAAAAAATACTAACGTGTAAAGCAGCAGGGCGTGATTTCATTTAGAAAATAGGAAATCACAATTGGATTTTCTTTAGCAACATGAAATGTAATTTCCTTCCTAACTTTACCGTCCTCCATCACAAGATATCCATGCTATGAAGTGAATCCACCTGTTCTAACATCAAAATCCAAACCATGAGATATAGTCCACCTATTGTGTAGTTATTACTTATAAAGGAATAAAGAATGTTAGTGAACATTCTAAAAACCAGCACTGCTAGGTGGCATGGTTCACAGTCGCGGTCTCGGCTGCCGACTCGGCGGGCACTGAGACGGATCGGTCTCGGCGACTCGGATCGGTATCGGGCGATACGCGCAAAACGCTACATAGAAAGCTCAAAAAATTCTGAAAAAAATCACAACAAATCTTAAAAAAATGTAGACATCCACATTCATGTATAACATGTCCAAAATATATCACCTAGCACACTAAATATAAAGTTAAAGTATAAATACAAGCGTCGTCGGTAGAAGCATATCAAAATACTTGCACAATATAGTAAATTACACAAACTACATTCATAAATACATGCTAATGTAGTTATTTTCACATTGAATTGCGATGAGTCACAAAATCATCATCATAATGCCGAGTCGACCGAGTCAACTCTGATTCTCGGTCAAGTCGACCGACTCGTGACTCGGACTCGTCTCGGAGCGGGCCGAGACGGATACGACTCGGCCGACTCGTCTCCGACTCGGGCGAGTCTTTGAACTGTGCTAGGTGTGGCAACTTATAGGCGAGAGTCTAGTAGCTTATTGGTTGACTGCTTTAGAAAACAGAAGTTAAATCTTTGCAAGAGTTAAAAGATGGGATGCAGCATTAGAGAATATAGATATTCAAATCAAGAAAGGGACTATGAGTTTAGGTGCTAGGTGGGGCACCAAAGATCTACACTTACTACTGATTTTGTTTAACATATATTTGTAACGTACTTGGGGTTAATTTCAAAAATGAGACATTTAATATTAGCATTTTCCTACCACATATTTCCCATAATACTTTCATGTATTTTGCGTGTCAGAAACTCGGAACTCTAGGAATATACTTAGCATTCCGTATTTCTGCATGTTTGCCTTAGGATCGGTACCCTTTTTTACCCAATATATTTTGGTTGAGGAGCTAGTCAGACAGGTGATGAAGTTTCATTGAGATATGATGCCCCCCCCACCCCACCCCCCCCCCCCCCCCCCACCCCCCCACCCCCCCCACACACACACACACAAAAAAAAAAAAATCTTTGAGATATACATAATTTTCTATGGGTTTGGTCATGAGAAATGATGTTTTTTCTTTTCTATTTCTCTTTCATTAAAAATCCAATTTGGTTGAACCATTAGGGATGAAGATGAGAATGGAAGCCTATAATTGTTGCTTTACTTGCACTCTTGAAGGAGAATGTATAGACTGTTGAAATCCTGTCATATCTTTGTTTGTACTCAAATGGTTGTGATTTGACATTCTTGAAAAATATTCAGTCTTGAGAACCACAGCCTATTGCAATATCCACATTATTAATATGTTCCACTCATAAAAGGGATGTTAGTAACTCATATTTCTTGATGAATATTTATTAAGGGGCAATTGATTTTGAGTCCCCCAAAACTTGGAATGAAACTAGACTAGAAGTATTTCATTGAAGTTTGGGCTAGATACGATCCTTTGTCACACCTGTGAGACAATGAATGATTCAGAAAAAATAAGAATCATGGTATACTGATATTTTGGCCCAATACTAATAATGACATCATGACCTGATATAAGGTAAATGATACCATATATTGTTGATATGACGGAACAAAACAACCAATATTGCAGATTCTGATACCGAAATTCTACGCGCGATAGCGGTACCAATACCATGATTTAAAACCATGATAAGAACTTTAATCCTTGATATGACAAACAGTTTTAGAGCTTGTGCATCTTAATCGAATATGGTTTTAAAAATGTATCTGACACAAATGAATAGGAATTTAAAGTGGATTTCTGCTAATAAGTTCTTCATTTTCAGTTTAACAAATACATTATACAAAGGTAGTTGAGAACCCATTTAGGAACATGCCCACGGAACAAATATTTTGAGTGCCACTTGGATGCTTGTCATCATGATGTATGAGACCAAAACAAGCCTTTATCTCAATTCTTTGAGGTTGACTATACAAATGCTTTTTCGTGATTCAGCTCTATAAAATGTCATCTTTTCCCATAATTATTCATAGCATGAAAGTTCAATTTGTGTCCTTATCCTATCATTGGCTTCAAATATGACCTCATCACTCCTGCTAACCGGAGAGCACATGGTTCGAGTATTGTACATGTCCAAACCTTAACTGCATTGCTGTTTATTGTACACGTGCAATTAGAAAAATCTGAACTTGCAGTTCATCTTACAGTGGGTCAGAAAAATCTGAACTTGCAGTTCATGTTACACTAGGTTAAACTGCTCCTCCAGTTTATTAACTTTTCATCTTCAAAACTCATTGGCCATACTCTGCAGAAATAATATGTTTAGCAGACATCTCTGATAAAGTCTTATTGAGAATCAGATGGACATAAGAAGACAAGTCTTGCTAGTATAATTCTTCTGAGCTGCTTTAGATATTCCATGCCAATTTCACATAATCTGATTTTGCATGATAGAGTTTCTTGCTTCATCCTAGAAAAACTATGGGACACTTGATCGTCTATTATGAAAGAGTTTTAATGTCACTTAAGTGAGAAGTAATGGCTTAATGGAGCAGGCAACCTCAAGTAAACTTACTGGTATCAAGACAACCATCAAAAGCAGCTTTTCACCTATAAATATGAAGTTGACCTTTTCCCTGTTGCTATATGCATGTCTATGTACTTTGTGTTGGCCCAGAGGCCCATCACTCTAGTTTGATGATGATTAACTCTTGTAGTTATAGTTTACTGATAATCTTGTGATATTTAATTTCAGATATTTGATCAAGATTTTAGTAGGTGTTTAACTTCAAAAAAGGAGTTTTAGAGTTTTCACATGTTGATTTAAGAGTTTGAGCGTCAAGATTGCATCTAGTACTCAGTTGGAGTCAAACTCGTTGGATTGTGTTTGGATAGAGTCAGCTTGGAGACAAGAAGACTTCGGTTTGTGTTTAGTTTAGTATGTTTAGATCTTGTGTAACGGTAGATAGTGTTGATATGCTCAAGTTCACATACACACACAAGTTTTAAAGTTTATTAGTTTTGGTTTTTGGTTTAACCAATTTTGGATTTCATGTTAAAAACATAGATATAATATCTTTTATGTATATTGGATTCTATCCATATACAATATGCTTCAAAGCTGTTTCAATATCATGTTTTTATTTTTAGACAAGTTTTGGAGAAAACGATTTTTCATTTCAAAAATTCAAGTTTTGAAAAAAACCGATTTTTGTTTAAAAGCCTAATTTCAATATCACAAAAATAGTTCAAATAGTTTGTAATATGTGTTGAATTTTAGTCACACATATTTGTATTTCAAAATCTTAAAAGAACTTATTTTTGTGGAATTTTGTGATTTTATGAGATTTAATTGTAATCAAAATACCTAAGTTTTAAATCCTAAAAATCCAGCCAGACTGACTGGCGGTCGACTGGACCGATCGACCGGACCGGTCGACCGGACCAGTGGTCGGTTGACCGGCACGGTCGACCAATGTGCACGAGGACGTGCACATGGCCAGCCTATTCGGCCGGTCGACCGCGCGGTCGACGGACTGAAAGCACCTCACTCTCGGGTGGTGGTCGGTCGACCGGCGGTCGACCGTTGGCTTTGGCCCGGTCGACCGGGCGGTCAACCGGAGGCACAACAGTCATAAAATGACAGTTGGCCGGTCGACCGGAAGGGCATTTCTGCCCTTTCCTGGCTGCCAACGGGCAGATTTTTGAGAGGGTATAAATACCCATCTCTTGAACTGGTTTCTTTATGGTTTTTGAGAGCAAAAATTTCTTATCTTTCTAAGTATTTAACAACAAGTTTTAGAAGAGTTTTTGGGCTAAAAGATTTTATCTTTATTTGTTTTCAAGGGTTGAAAAATTCAAAGAAAAATAGAGTATTTGGATATTGGTTTAGATCTTCATTTATATCTTATTCTAGTTGTTTTTTTAAGTATTTTTCTTTGTGATTTGATTTCCAAACACCTTGATTCATCACACTTGAGCTATCTATCTATCCTATCTATTAGGATCTTGTTTAGTGAGAAAATTTGTTTATGGTTTAGTGAGACCACCAAGAGTTGTAATCTTCCTTGCATTTGTTGGTATCCCTCTTGTGTAGAGGTGATTGTGGAGGTTGTGTTTGGTTGTGTTTGTATCCCTCTAAGTGTAGAGGTGATTAGGTTGTTGTTTAGCTTAGTGCCTTATCCCTCTTGTGTAGAGGTGATTGTGAAGAGTTTGGTTTGGTTGGTATCCCTCTAAGTGTAGAGGTGATTGTTGAGTGTTAGCTTTGAGCCTTATCCCTTTAAGTGTAGAGGTGATTGTGGTTATTTGGCTTTGAGCCTTATCCCTCTAGTGTGAGGCGATTGTTGTTTGGCAGTGCCTATCCCTCTAAGTGTAGAGGTGATTGTTGTTGTGCCTTGCCTCTTGTATAGATGTTGTGTTTGTTGGAGAGAGGAGTTGTGTACTCCAAGTTTGTATTACCCAGATCCTCAGTGGAGGTTCTCTGTGTGAACGATATAGTGGAAATTCTTCTGTGTGAAGGCAGGGACGTAGAGTAGTGGCTCAAAACTCGAAACATATCTCAGTGTTTGCGATTGATCCACTATCTCTAACTCTCTCCCTCTCTCTCTTATATTGTGCCTTGCATTATTTCATATTGTTCATATCATACTTATATGCTTGGTATTGTTTTTATGCCTCACTTGTGTTGAACCAAGAGAGCTTTACATAGCACCTCAACTCTTATTTAGAGGAATTTAGAGGAGATAGTCTAGAGCCCTTTACCGGGAATTCAACTACACTCTTTAGTTACACTAAGTGTTTATGTTAATTTGTTTTTAATTCCGTATCATTTGTCATTAGATTAGCTTTACACCTATTCACCCCCTCTAGGTGTACTTTCAATTGGTATCAGAGCCTACGCTCATGATATTAGGTTTAACCACTTAGGAGTGAGATATTGGTTAGCTAATATATATTTGCATTCGCACACTTGTTTGTTTACACACACTCATGGATTTCTTGACCCCTCCTATGTTTGATGTTTCTAACATCAATGTATGGACGAATAAGATGAGTATGTACCTAAACATCCTAAGAATGCATGTTTACCTTGCCACTACCAAGGAATCTTATCTTGGTAATGACAAGCATATAGAGACCAATGCACAACCCTAGAGGCACTTAGGCGCACTCTAAACAAAAAATATTTATGTATGTTTTCTCATTGTGATTCCGCTTTTGCAGTATGGAATACTTTGACCTCTCTAAAGCTTCAAACGCCAAAATATGTGGAGGAGGTATCTAGTGGAGATGAGTCCGATTAATCTTGCTACATGGTCCAAGGAAATGACTCTCTTGAGGTAAACTCGAACACCCATCTAGATGATTGTGCTAGGTCTTCTTGTAGTGATGATTATGTTGATGCCGATGCTTTAAATGAAGAACCATCTCTTGTGTGTGAAAACTTGCTAGAAAAATACCAAGTTTTGAAAAAGAAAGGTATTAAATTAAATAAAGAAAATAAGGATTTGTGTTCAAAACTTGACTTGATTTTGTAAGAGAAGGTTGAGATTTCAAGTGAAAGAGATTCCTTGAAAACCCAATTTGACCTTGTCTTAAAGGAAAATGAGATTTTGAAAAATAAAAATAATTGTAATGAAGTTTTGAAGAAAAATGAGGTTCTATCTTCAAAACTTGATTTTGTTGTAAAAGAAAAACAATCTTTGAAAAACAAAATTGTTTCTATTTCAAAAGAATTGGATTTGATTTCTAATGAAAATAAATCTTTGAAAAATGATTTAAACTCACATGGTTGCTATGCTTCACCATCTAGTGTACCTATTGCATGCTCCACCTCTTCTTCTATTATTGAAAATGATATAACTATGCTAAAGAAGAGTTTTGATTGTTTGGACTCCACTTTGAGCCAATGTGCTATGGATCATAAGAAATTGGAATCCATGT
The DNA here is from genome assembly GCA_038442645.1 of Agave tequilana. Taxonomy (NCBI): domain Eukaryota; kingdom Viridiplantae; phylum Streptophyta; class Magnoliopsida; order Asparagales; family Asparagaceae; genus Agave; species Agave tequilana. Next base: position 158,415 of record JAVJIF010008029.1, on the reverse strand, counting down.
TTCGCAAGAAACATGCACCACCTGTTCATGCACACCATACACGGCATACACATGTTTCTCATGCTCACACACATGACACTATGTATGCTCATGTGTACACATGTACACATTGTGGACGTAAGAACCACCTTGCAAATTTTATTATGATAGACTAAATGACTCAAATTTTGCAAATAAGTTTGTTTGGATTAGGAAAGGTGCTAACCCCCATGAACCCAATAGAGTATGGGTACGAAAAGCCACTCCTATCTTATTTGATGTAGGTGTGGGCTCTCGCTCGACGTGAGGGCATTGGTACCTTGAGGTGAATGCGTTCCGAGCTATATGGTGAAACTTTTGGATACGTCACTTTTAGGGAAAGTTTGGTGGGAGGACCACCATGGTTTGGAGATTTAGAAATTAGCCCTAATGGTTTTTGGTAACTATCTCTAACTCCCATTTAGTTTACATGCTTTCATATTGTTGATTTTTAGCATATTTTAATTTTTCATGATTGTTATTAAATGTCATGTTATTTAGACTTATGACATACATGTATAGTAATTAAGATATACCCATGTTCATATGGATCTATATTTTGTGTTCTCACTTTAGTTTAGCTATTGTGTATATCATTACTTTAAAACATGTGTATTTACCTTAATAATCGTGTTTGTTTATGGTTTTACACTTTATATTTTGATTACATGTTTAGATGTAGATTTCATTAAAACTTGTGTATATACTCGTACAATTAGTGAGCCACATTTGATTATTGTATGTTTGTGCCTAATTGCTCATTTGTACTCATTAGATGTACTAGTATAGCCTAGTTTTGATGATTCTCGCATTTCAACTTATATTCTATATTTTTTGGACATGTTTTCATGATAATGTATTTAGCTTCATGTATATGTTAATTTTGTTTAAAACTTTAGATATACATGTATACCCTTGAGTCACTTGCTTTTCATGCAAATTTATATTATAGACTCATTTGTATTTGGGATTTGTATGTTTACCTTTAGTCTTAACTAAATATACATATACCTTGAAATATATTTAGTTTTGATGATTTTCATAAGGACTTTCATTTGAGCTTAAATCCCCCATTTCCATGATCTTATTGATTACATGACTTTTTACACTCTATGTTTGATGTTTACTCATGATTTTATTTTTCATGAGATTATATGTGCTTTATTACTATTTGAGTGTTGATGATTGTGTGATTTTCATGCTTCATGGATATAGTCTTGTTTTATTCCTTATTTGAAGGACTTCGTACTAGTTTTCAAGATAATCATAAAACTAGTTGCGTATTTCTTTATTTTGAAAGAGTTTTCAATTATTTTCAAATTCTAAATTTGAAAACATCTTCCTTCGAAGGGCGGATGGTTGGGCGACCATACTTTGTATGCTCTAAATTGAAAATCTTTTTAACATGTCTATGAATAGGGTGGATAGTTATGAGTTATACACATGATCTTCATGATACTTCACTTTTATATACTCATAATGTTTTCTATATATGTATGCTTCAAATTTCAAATAGTATCAAATTCAATGGTATTTTTATTTTCATACATATATATGTTTTGATTGTGCTTGATTTATAATATCCTTACTTGTTAAAAGCACAAATTATGTTTATACTAAGCTTGATTAATTTTTAAATGTTAATTGGTATCTAAATGAGCTTATGCATTATTTTCAATTGGTATTTCAATTGATATCAAAATATACTTCATATTTTACCTTTTAATTGGTATAAAAAATTTACAATGTTTCATTTCAATTTGGTATCAAAAATCTACTATTGGTATCTTAAAATTTTATTTTTATAAGTGGTACCGACTTATAAGTTTGTCAACTACAATTTGTTTCATTGGTATCAAATTTATTTTTGTTGACTTGAGAAAATTCAAAATTTGTTTTAAAGTGATTTCAAGATTTCCTGATATGTATTGCCTATATGTAAGGGGAGCGTAACATCTCTTCTATAATATAGATTCGTGTTGAGTGTATCTTATATTGAGGAGCTGATATCTCTTCTTTATGTGGTACACGTGTGTAGGGGGAGCTTAACATCTCCACTTATGCATTGTATATTATACTTTATGTGAGTTAAGGTTTTGTCATTCCTTTTTCATGTAATGCATGTATGTAGGAGAGTTAACTTTACGTCTCTCTTCCAGTCCAGTGGTACCAACTTATATTACTGGGAGACCAATCCTTTTTATTTTTGTTTTAGTTTCTTTAGCTTTCCGCGTCTCTATTTCCATCTAAATATCTCAATTTACCTTTTGTGTCATAGCTCTCTATAGTTTAAACATAGAGCAATGCTTTATCACATCTAGAACAAGAAAGTTGCTGATGCGTTGCATGACGGTTCCATCCTTTCACATCTCTCAATAGGTATCTCTTTGGAGATCTAATTTTGCTAATGTTTCAATGTCTCTTGTTATTCTGTTTGATTTGCTTATATTATTAGATATTTTCTTTTGTCTTATAGGACACAATAATCCCATATCTGGAATTTCAATGATTAATCTATTATCCAAGCTTTCATCTTTGAAAAGGTATACTTCTACCTCACTGTAAAAATGCCTTGTTATCAGTAACTTCTACACAAATCTTGGACCATCTGATTTGTATGAAACTTTTGCATGTAGATTTTCAGAATTAAGCGTAATTGGTATAAGATTAAACAAGGCCATGATTGATGGCATTTGCAAATTCGCTAGCTCCTCCACTCTGTCAGGACTGTGGCTGAGCGGAACTTATATTGGACAGGTGAGTGAGTGACCTTGTATAGATCACTTAAAGAAACTGACAGATATATCAACCTTCTTGTCATTTTTACTTAAATCATATTGCATTTGCAGGATGGAGCACTGTGGCTAACTGCTGCATTAGGTAGTGGACCACAAGAATTGGTGAAGCTAGACCTGTCATATTGTGGGCTGTCGCATCATGACTTTCCCAAAATTTGTGCAAATATTTCCTTGATTGGTGGACTTCTTGAACTGAATCTTGGAGGAAATTATATTGGTCAAGAGGTTTGTCGTTTCATATCCCGTATGCCATCACATATAGTTGGGAGTTGTGTTTTAATCTGTGTTGTGAATTCAATATCAGGATCGCTGATACTATGTAGTATGTACTTTACCCAGGTTAAAAAAGCATTCAAGTTTAATGAAATATGTCACCATATATTTCCTTTCAAAGATGTTTACCCAGTGAGGCTGGCAGGTTAGTCACTTTTGCTTGGATCCTACCATTCCAATAATTATCTACGGGAGAGAGTTGTTAGGATTTTGTTTTGTTTTTTAAGAGGAGATGATAGTATAAGAAAATTCAATTGAGTTGGAGAAGACAATGGCCTGAAGCAGAAGAAACAAATCAAGATGAAGCAGTTTCCTTTTCAGGCGATTGCGAGTTTTCTTTTTAGGAGGAGTATGAATAGGATTTAATTCCTACCCAATGAAGATTTGTTTCTAAAAATTAAAGGGCTTAGAATCCTTCTACATCAAGGAGATCAACTCCTATAGGATTGATCAGATTCTTTAAGCATTTAATAGCCAAGATCATCTCATAGTTCAAATAAGAGTTGTAATTGTAAAATCTTATAAATAAATCTTATAACCCAGTATTGTAATTGGAGCAGAAGAGTAGAAGAAAGTTGTGAATACCAATGTAAGGCCCTAAAAAGTCAAGAAGGCTTAAAAAGTCAAGAAAGAGAGGAGTAAGGTGAAGCTGCATAGAGAGAAGCTATACTCTTGTAATTTAGGCGTAGATTCAAGGGGAAAATGAACACTCTTGTGTCATCAAGAGAATGTTGGATCTTTTTGTATCAAGTTTATTAATAAAGCTCTCTCAGGTTTCTCTCCCCGAGGACGTATGCTAAGGCTGGGCCGAACCACGTTAAAATGTGTGTTGTTCTTCTTATATCTTTTAATATTCATCTTGTGTACTCGACGTAATCAATATCATGACGTGCTTGAGGTCATCGGTGGAGATCTCGTATCTCCCATCTATTGGTATCATAGTAAGCATGGTATCATAATAAGTATGGTATCCTGGGTTATGCACGCAATAATTGGTATCGAGCATATCAATTTCATTTACAGTAATAGTATCAAAGCTGATGGTGTTCGTTCAAGACTCGAGTGCTCTAGATGAAGCAAAAGATGTCGAGTCGATGGAGTTCGGCGGAGGCATCAAGATAAAGAAGACAAGAAGAAAGTTTTTTTAAGGTAAAGATTGATGACTTTTGGAGTATATTGATCACAGTGGAGTGTAGACTGTCTAAAAATCACTAAGGACAGGTCATCAGACGCGAACCTCACTTTAACGCGAAGGTCGCGTTTTAACTAAAACGTGGACGTTGCGTCTAAAGGGAAACACAGACTTCAAACGTGAACCCGCGTCTGACGCGGGTCTAAGCAACCTCGCGTTTACTTCAGACGCGGGTCTGAGTAACTCCGCGTCTCATACGGGTCTGAGCAACCTCGCGTCTTACTTTAAATGTGGGTCTGAGTAACTCCGCGTCCCACTTCAAGCGCGGGTTTGAGCACTCTGCATTCTGACTGAGACGTCCGCGTCTACAACAAACAACGCGAGATTCGCGTCTACCGCGAGACCCGCATTTCTGTTATAACTGAGCCCCCATTACTGGGTCAATTAACTCCCCTGTAATGAGGGAGTTAATCCCCATTATGGAGGGATTATATGGGACAATTATACCCTCCGGATTCTCCGTAAATAGCCTGAAGAGCTATGAAGAAGAGGACTTTTTGGAGGCCAGAGAAGAGAATAGAGACTTTTGTGAAATCACCTAGAGGGGGGGTGAATAGGTGATGGCTATATGATAATGGCAATTATGCGGAATTTAAAAATTTAACTCTAAACAATTAGCACAATACAATATTTCTTGCAAGTAAAAGACAATGTAAAATTGCAAGTAATAAAAGAGATAGAGTTAGAGGAATTTGAGCAAACGCAAACACGCCGATATGTTTCCGAGGTTCGAGCCACGCTCTACGTCCCGCCTTCACACTTGAAGGATTTCCACTATTGAGGATCCCACCGGATCAACAATACAAGGACAACACTTGTCCGTCTCCCGTGATGACACTTCACCACCTTGAGCTCACTAGCTCGCCTTGAGGCCGATGCCTCTACAACTTCACTCAATTACAATGGAAGTGATCACACTTGATCACTTTACAAAAGAGCTCACTAAGCACAATCCTAGAACCAAATAGGAGAGTTAGAGTATGGGATTGTGTAGTGCAAAACTAGAGAGAAGTAGAGGAATAGGCTCCAAGAAAGGTGATGGAAATTTAGGCTTTGGAGAGAAAAATCTTTTCTTTTGAAAACTTTGGAAATCTTTGAAACTTTTGTAAAAATTACACTTGATAGCTCTAAAATCATTAGTCATATCATATGAAGTGACCACCTATTTATAGGGGTCAAAAATGCTCAAGAGATTCGTTGGAGACAAATCCAAAAGTCAAAAAGTCAGAAAAATAGCTGTTGAGTCTGTCAGAATTTTTGACAGACTACCGGTCGACCGGGTCGGTCGACCGCCAACGGTCAAAAATCCGACCGTTGGGGCTCACCGGTCGACCGGGTCGGTCGACTGGCAATTTCAGAGAGCAGCAGGTTGGGGTCGGTCGAGTATCGGTCGACCTCCGGTCGACTGATACGCACATGCACATTTGTGCATGTCGGTCGAGTGCCGGTCGACTGCCGGTCGACCGGTCACTGTGAATTTCTGAAAAATCAGAATTCACAGACCTGGACAATTTTGGATTTTGGTTTTGGGTCTGGATAAAATGTTTGGTTTTGAAAAAATCATAGAGTATGAGCATGTGTCATACTACTATCAAGGTAAATACTTGGTAAAAATTCTTTTGATAAAAACTTGATTTTCAATGAAATGTTTTTCCCAAAAACTAGTCTCTCTAAAATCGTATTTCCAAAATAGATATGTTCAACAAAACTGAGTTTGGAAATAGAAATAGAAATTATTTTGAAGCCATAAACCACTCTAGAAAATGTGTGTGTGTGATATCCCATATCTCTACTTCTACTATTTAGTTTTGACAAAATATTCTAAAATGAAAATAAACAAAGTACAAATCTTGGATTCTTTAGCAAGTCTTGATCTTCTTCTTGAACTTTTCTTCAACGCAAATTCCGAAGCTTCCTATGTGCTTTAGCTTGGGAATGCAAATGGGGCGAGCTCCAAATTTGTGAGTCTTTTAGCGGAGTCGTCAAAATCTGTTTCTTGAGCCTGAAATACTTTAAAACAAGATTATTAAATACATAACTAAATACGTTTTGCTATCATCAAAATAACCGGGATAATGGCCTTTGGGCCAACAATCTCCCCCTTTTTGATGATGGCAAAACATATGTAGTTATCACAAGATATTTTGGGTAGAGTCTTCAAATGAAGCTCCCCCTCAACATATGCATATATAAAAATCATACTCAGGCATATTATCACAATCGCTAAATCATAAACATCATATATCCATGCCCATAGAAAAATCTCAACTACACAAGTCATATCATAGATAAAAGGAAATGAGTCTCAACATGACATAAATACATAACACAAACAATACATGTCCACAACACAGAAATAAAAGGTGTCCAACACAACAAAATAAGTCAAGTACATAACAAAAATAATAAAGAGTCATAACAAAATATCTCTCTCTCCAAATATCTCTCCCCCTTTTTGACATCATCAATAAAGGGGCATCAACAGCAGCATCACTCAGTGGCCTCGTCATCCTCCTCCTCGTCATCATCAGAGCCCTCGGCCATCGTCTGGTCATCACCATCATCTGAGGAAGAAGAGGAATCTACCTCCTCTGTATCCACGGCATCAACTCTGGGGCGCGGTGGTGGAACAGAGACGCGAGCTCTGGGAGGGAAAGGAGGACCAGCAGCAGGGAGACGACGAGCACCCGGAGTCCCATCAGGAACGACTATGTCCATTTTTGTGAACAAAGACTGGAACTGAACATCCACAAATCTCATGGATTCAGCCATATAGGACAAGTCGTTACGGACCTCCGCCCGAAAAGCAGCATCCATAGCAGCACGAGCCTCCATATCTGCCCGAAGAGAAGCATCACGAGCAGCCATATCTGCACGAAGTGCAGAGACTTGCTCACCGACCCAGGCCTGATGTGCCTCGATCTGCGAGCGGAGCTCAGAAGAAGAAACACCCTGAAACTCAGGAGCAGGAAAAACAGGAGGTGGAGCTGGAGCTGGATCAGCTGCAGGAACAGGTGGTGGTTGCACAGCTGCGTGTCGACGCAACTGAGCTTCCATCATCTTCAAAGCAGCAGTATTGATATCAGAAGAGGGTTTTGAAGAGGCTTGACCAGAAAGATCGAAGTCTAAAGCCCTGAGAAGATGGGTAATGAGCATGCCGTAAGGCAAACTCCTACCAGCAGTGCGAATCTGATCACCACTCATGTGAGAAGCGATCACTCGAGGGAAATTTATCTTAATGCCTTTAAGGAGGCAATAGATAATCAAGGGAACAGGGCCTCGAGCATGGCTGAATTCACCGGATTTAGGCACGATATTATGAAAGATAATCTTAGCAAGGACCTGAGATTGGAGGGAATACTGACTCACAATCTCATTCCTCACTAGATCGGGATTGTCATCCCGGTGAATGAGAGTGGGATGCGGTGAGCGAAGACTCACCCTCCGGATATTCAGGAAAATCATGTAGGTCATAAGAGTAAACATCTATTCCATCAGTGGAAAGATGAAGAATCCTAGCAAACTGACCTAGGGAAATGTTTATGTCCCTACCCATCACACGGGAAATAATCCGGTTCCACTAAATTCAAAATTGGCATAGAAATAGGGAACCAAAGAAGTGTAAACTTTCTCCCTGATGGAGAGAAAATCCACAAGATTGTTGGTACGGAGTATGTGGGGGATATCTAGATGTTCAAAGTCTTGGATAGCACATATCTACCCGAAATAGTATTCCTAGGGGCTAAATGTGTGTAACGATCAGAGGCAAGATCGTTACGGAACACAGGATCAGTCCTAGGGGCTTGAGATGAGGATGGGCAATGCCCTTTCCCTTCTCAGAACGATGTCTTTTAGGAGCCATGACAAAAATCAAATTTTTAGGGTTTTTGCAGGTAAAGGCACGATCTAGATGATTAATCAACCTAATATGAAGACAAAAGAAGTGATATATCTAAGCTAGAAAGGAAGAACAAGTGAAAAATTCGAAATTTTTACCTTTGGAAAAAATCTGAAACCCTAGCTTGAAAATCCAGAAATTCTGAGAATCTGACGGACGGATCGGCTTGAGATTGAAGATCCGAATTAGAAATGAGGAGTATGAAATGGGTTTTGAAGGAATTTGTGATCAGGTGAACGAATTTGAAGTTAGAAATTTTGGAGAGGAGGAGTTCCTGCGGGTCGCTGTGAGAGAGAAGAGAGAATGAGCGAAATAGTGAAGAAAATCCCAAATATACGCCAGAATACGACTATCGGTTGACTGGGGTTAAGGGACCGGTCGACCGAAAAGATACAGAGAGTCACGCATCTAGATCGGTCGACTGGTCCTATAACAACAGTCGACCGGTAGCACAAAAAATACAAATTTTTTCTTCTCAGACAGAGCCGGTCGACTGGGGTTAGGGGCCGGTCGACCGGTAAGTCTGAAAATTCTGCTACCAGATTCTGACCAAAAAAAAATTTAAATAAAAATTATAACAAATAAAATATGTTATATTATAATATACAGGGATACAACAATTATTTTTAAATCTTCATTTAGTGATCATATCAACAAAACTTCACACAAATGTTTAATTTTATTTTACATATTTAACCAAAGATATAAAGATGTTGAAGCCGAATACCCAGTGACGGGTTCTGAACTTCATCCTCTTGATTCCTCTTGAATGAGTTGAGGTGCGCAATTGCCATCTTTAAGGTATTTGTTTAAATATGAAAATTTTCAAAAAGTTTTATTTTTTTATGAAAATAGGTCTATATGTATACAAGTATAAAATTACAAAATCTAAACTATACATGTAGATACACTATCTAACAAAATGGACATGTGGACAATAATGACATAAGGCATAACAATACAAGATATGAAATTAATACAAGGCATGTACACAACATGATAGAAAAGTAGTTCTATATAAGCATGTATCAATAACGAACAAAAACAAACTAACAATTCTATACACATGTATACATTACCAAAAATCAACAACTATTTTAAAATGGAGATGTTACCAATTTAAGGGCAATCTCCAAAAATAGGGCCTCCACGATAGCGATGCAAGCTAGATTTGAACTTTGAGCTTAGTTGCATCTACCACCCGGGCACCGTCTCCCCCTAAGTCTTGGAGGAAGTAGATCCACCTGTGTCACCTACATTTGGAGGATCTTTTGGTACCCAATCTTGAGGGTCCTTTATCCTTTAGGGTTAGTACCGGGGCGAACCCAAACATATTTATTCTTAACATTATTTTTAGCATAACAAAATTTTCTAAATGGCCTTTGCGGCCACAATGAGTGCAAACATAAATTCTACCACTACTATACATGTATGCATGCTTGTGAGTGTGAGCATGTTTCGTGCATGTGTATGTGCATGTTGTGCATGTTTCCCTTGGGGTGTTCCCTTAGGAAATTTAGAAGCTATCTTTTTCAAATCAAATGCACAATTTTAAGTGTGGAGTCCAAAGCATCAACACGCTTTTGGATCTCAACAAAATCATTTTTATCTATGAAACCATGGGAGTTTTACCCTTATTTGCAAGTTTATATTTATCAAAATCATTTTCAATTTTCCAAAAGAGCTAGATAAAACATCCTTTTCTTTAACAACTATTTCAACTTTATGTTTTAAAGCTTCATTTTCTCTTTTTAATTTCTTATTTTGAGATTGGGAAATTTCATACCTATTTTGCAATCTTCAAAAAATTGGCAAGTTCATCCATAGTTAACTCATCTTCATCTAAAGAGTTTTCTAGAGTTACCTTTGGTGCATCCTCCCCATGTGCCATGAAACACATGTGCGCGGCGTCGACTTCCTCTTCGGATTCCGACTCCGTGTCATCCCAAGTAGCCACCATGGCTTTCTTCTTTCTTTGCCCGTTCTTGGATGTGGTCGCTTGGAGAGCGGGGCAATCGGCAATGAGGTGACGATCTTCTTGCAATGGAAGCAAGGACCGGGCTCCTCTCTTTTCTTTCAAATCTCCCTTGAGGTTTCCCTCGCCGGAAATTGCTTTGTCTTCTTTCTTGTAGAACATCTTGCCCACCTTCCGGATGAGCATGGCGAAGTCTTCATCGCACTCGTCCGATGAATCATCCTCGTCTTGAATTGTTGGAGCGGCTTTGAAGGCTATTGATTTCTTCTTGGGTGCCTCCCTTTCTTCTCGTACCTTCATCTCCATCTCATGTGTTTTGAGATTGCCGATGAAGCCGGAGAAGTCCATCTCCTCCTTGTCATTTAGCTCCTTGAGGGGTTGTCGCCTTGACTTCCCAAGCTTTGGGAAGAGCTCGAATCACCTTCCTATCTTTTGATCGTTGTCAATCTTGTCGCCTAAGGAAGAAAGAGCATTTGTTATTTTTGTAAAGCGAGTGAGCATGTCATCAATGCTCTCATTATCAATCATGTAAAAATTCTCATATTGAGAACGTAACAAGTCAACTTTTGCTCTCTTGACTTGTGACGTTCCCTCATGAGTCACAATAAGCATGTTCAAAACTTCATATGCCGATTTACAATTAATGATGCGTGCAAGGTCATCTTCATTAAGTGCTTGTGTTAATGCATATTGTGCCTAGCATTTGCTTCATAGTCTTTGGAAGTATCCTCGGACCATGTGCTCTCATCACTAGTTGGTTCAATGAAGTCTTTGGTAATGGCCCTAGCTACCCTAACACCTAAGGATTTCAAAAACAAGTTCATCTTGACTTTCCAAATAGGAAAGTTCAACCCATCAAATTTGGGAGGGGATTTTATGCTAGAAAAGTCCATGGATGCCATGAATGCACAATATATAAGATGCACAAAATAAAATACAACAAATGAAAATAGCCAAAAGTATGGATCTCCCTAAGGTTGTTAGACCTAAGTTGTAGGGTTAGGCTCTGATACCAATTGAAATCACCTAGAGGGGGGTGAATAGGTGATGGCTATATGATAATGGCAATTATGCGGAATTTAAAAATTTAACTCTAAACAATTAGCACAATATAATATTTCTTGCAAGTAAAAGACAATGTAAAATTGCAAGTAATAAAAGAGATAGAGTTAGAGGAATTTGAGCAAACGCAAAACACGCCGATATGTTTCCGAGGTTCGAGCCACGCTCTACGTCCCGCCTTCACACTTGAAGGATTTCCACTATTGAGGATCCCACCGGATCAAACAATACAAGGACAACACTTGTCCGTCTCCCGTGATGACACTTCACCACCTTGAGCTCACTAGCTCGCCTTGAGGCCGATGCCTCTACAACTTCACTCAATTACAATGGAGTGATCACACTTGATCACTTTACAAAAGAGCTCACTAAGCACAATCCTAGAACCAAATAGGAGAGTTAGAGTATGGATTGTGTAGTGCAAAACTAGAGAGAAGTAGAGGAATAGGCTCCAAGAAAGGTGATGGAAATTTAGGCTTTGGAGAGAAAAATCTTTTCTTTTGAAAACTTGGAAATCTTTGAAACTTTTGTAAAATTACACTTGATAGCTCTAAAATCATTAGTCATATCATATGAAGTGACCACCTATTTATAGGGGTCAAAAACTGCTCAAGAGATTCGTTGGAGACAAATCCCAAAAGTCAAAAAGTCAGAAAAATAGCTGTTGAGTCTGTCAGAATTTTTGACAGACTACCGGTCGACCGGGTCGGTCGACCGCCAACGGTCAAAAATCCGACCGTTGGGGCTCACCGGTCGACCGGGTCGGTCGACTGGCAATTTCCAGAGAGCAGCAGGTTGGGGTCGGTCGAGTATCGGTCGACCTCCGGTCGACTGATACGCACATGCACATTTGTGCATGTCGGTCGAGTGCCGGTCGACCGGTCACTGTGAATTTCTGAAAAATCAGAATTCACAGACCTGGACAATTTTGGATTTTGGTTTTGGGTCTTGGATAAAATGTTTTGGTTTTGAAAAAATCATAGAGTATGAGCATGTGTCATACTACTATCAAGGTAAAATACTTGGTAAAAATTCTTTTGATAAAAACTTGATTTTCAATGAAATGTTTTTCCAAAAACTAGTCTCTCTAAAATCGTATTTCCAAAATAGATATGTTCAACTAAAACTGAGTTTGGAAATAGAAATAGAAATTATTTTGAAGCCATAAACCACTCTAGAAAATGTGTGTGTGTGATATCCCATATCTCTACTTCTACTATTTAGTTTTGACAAAATATTCTAAAATGAAAATAAACAAAGTACAAATCTTGGATTCTTTAGCAAGTCTTGATCTTCTTCTTGAACTTTTCTTCAACGCAAATTCCGAAGCTTCCTATGTGCTTTAGCTTGGGAATGCAAATGTTGGGCGAGCTCCAAATTTGTGAGTCTTTAGCGGAGTCGTCAAAATCTGTTTCTTGAGCCTGAAATACTTTAAAACAAGATTATTAAATACATAACTAAATACGTTTTGCTATCATCAAAATAACGGGATAATGGCCTTTGGGCCAACATATAGAACCTATTAAAGAAAAAGTATGTTTAAAGTTTAGGTGTAGGAATGATGCTCAAGAAGTCACACACACACAAAATACAAGCTTTTTATTATACGAGTTTTAATATCTAGTATTTTTTCATTTTGGTATTTTACAAGGTTTAGTATTTGATACATGCCTTATGATTTTTCAAAGTTATATATCATGTTTCTATCATATATCCCAAAGCCTATGTATTGCCAAAATATTTTTATAACTCGTATAAAATATTTAAAAATTAGTTTAAATTTATTTTTACCCAAAAATATAGTTTTCACACTTGGTCGGTCGACGAGCAGTCGACCGAACCTCGGGACCATTTTGGCCTCAGTCTGTGCATGTCGTGCACGTTTGTCGGGCGACCGGGCGAGCGATCGACCGACTGGCACTAGCTGGTCTCAGTTGAGATCGGTCGACTGGGCGGTCGACCAACGCCATGGGTTAGTTTAATCTAATTAAACTACCGGTCGACCGGTGGTAGATCGATGTTCTGGCACAGCCACAGTAACGGCTAGTTTTTGAAAAATTGTTTCTTTGACTTTTTTCCCAACTGGTGTATTTACTCTTTTTGGGTCTAATCTCTCTCTTAATGACCTGATAGGCTCTCCTAATGTATTTTATCATTTGTCTATATATAGGGTTAATTTATAGAAGATTATTAACAATTAGTTTTTGAAAAATATTTGAAAAATTAAGTTTATTCAAGAGAAAATATTTCAAGTTTCTTACCTCAAGTGCTCTCATTTCAAAACCAATTTCTGCAAGTTTTCAGCTCTTAGATTGATTCATTTCAACTGATTTTCTCTTTCACAAACTTCTTGAGCTTTATCTCACATCAAACACTATAGAAAGTGTGTAAAAGGAGATTATTTGTGATCTTTGTGGTCATCAAGAGCTTGTAAATCTCATGGTTTTGTGCTACCTCTTGTGTGGAGGAGAGTTGTGTACTCCGGTCTTGTGTAAATCTTGTAGTTCCTTTGTAGAGGTTCCTTTGTGGAGGCTCCTTTGTGAAAAGATCCTTAGTGGATAGTAAAATCCTTCACGCCGGGGACGTAGAGCTTGGTGCTCAAACCTCGAAACAAATCTCTTGTGTTTGTGATTGCTTTCTCTCTTACTCTTACTCTATTTCAATTGCTTGCACTTGCGTTTTTACTTACTTTTCATATCTAACATCATTCATTCTTGTCGGTTTTTACTCTCTAAATCAAGAAGACAATTAAGCACTTTAACTCATTGTCTAGAGAAATATAGAGAGAAATTTTAAAACCCTTCATAGGAAATCGGCTTCACTTCTTAATTTTAGTTGACCGTTTACATCCTCCATATTATTAATTGTTGCATTTCCGCATTTTGACCATTAGATTAGCATTACACCTATTCACCCCCCTCTAAGTGTACTTTTAACATGACCCCGCGATTCAGTTATGCTGCCAGATCATCCCCATTTTTTCTAAATGTTATAACACCCCTACTTCAATGTGGGCTGTTATAGACAGTGACAGATATCTCTACATGACAATCCCTACAATCAAGCAGCGCGATTTGTACGATTGCAAGAAAATCACGTGTCGATCGTGCAGTTGCTGAGATCCGAAATACCCAGCATACATTAATAGTAATCAGGTATTTATACAGCTCCTTTTCCATCAAGAAAAAAGTTCGCTTCTGATTACCACTAAAAACACCACACACAAGTATTCTCTGCTTTACTCAAATAAGAATACTTATTCTCACGCCCGAGGGTCTTCGGCCTCGGCTGGCACCACACCGGTGCTCCTGAACTGAAAGGTGTTCTTTCATCTTTTCTGTTTTTCAAGATCAATCGGGAGGGTCAATCGTCTGTGACAAAAAATCCCCTAACAATACCCATTATATATATTTTCTTTAACAAATAAAAGAAAAAAGGAGAGAAAATATTAGTAACTTTTCTCTCCTTGAAATTACAAACACTATCTCTTTCCCTTCCCCTACCTTTTCACTCATTCCAAACACAAGCATCTCTTTTCTCTCTTATTTTTCTACCCAACTAAACTGCGAAATTTCTTCTCTCCAACTTTTCTTCACCCATGTCAGTGTTAGATCCTGAGTTCCATTGAACCAAATAATCTTTTAATTTCTTTATATGCATCAGAAACCCTCACTAAGAAATCTAACGTGGCAGTGTTTAAACTAGCCATACACATGCAAGACACGATCTAAGTACCAGTATACCATCAGTGTAGAGTATCCAGAAAGTAGGGTCCCACGTTTCTTTCCCTAACCTTGGGTGCTCCTAAACGTGTGAGCATCTTGTCAACACAAGTTCCATGCGATTTGAATTGAGTGTTTGCTGTACAAATCATGCAGCATCTCAACACATTAGGGGGATCGGCTACCCGGGGGTGGGTAGGTGGCGAGCAAGCGGGTAGATGGGAAAAGGACAGACAAGTTCATTGTAGAAATCAGACTGCACTGCACTGCGCACATATAATTCACATGGAGTCCCATCACTCAACTCGAGCCAATCACCCTCATGTACCCGAAGGACAAAAAAAAGTCTTGGCAGCAGAGAAATTAACTCCCTCCTCTGATTGAGAATAGTAGTGTGTTTTTTTCAGTCTTGAATTTTAATATTATTTTATTATTTTTAATATAAAGTATGAAATGATATTTTTATTTTTTCTCCTTATAATAAAAAAATCATTTTAAATTTTAACTTTACATAAACTCGTAGTATTTTAAAAAAAAAAGTAAAATTGAAATTTTTAATATAGTACTATTTCTTAATCTTTTCTTTTCTTAAACAAAAAAACACTAACTAGGGGTTGTTTGTTTCGTCGTAAAAGGCGTAAAAGTCCGTAATTCGTAAATAGGTTACAGCCTAATTACAGCTACGCAACTCAACTGCCACTCACTTACAGCACAGTTACAGTTAATTTTGTGGTCATGTAAATTTGTATTTTTTTAATGTTAATATTAAAGTTTTTCATATTTAGCATTTTTAATATTTATTTGTAATGTTAAAACTTTTTAAATTACTAAATAGTTAATTTTGTGGTCAACTTTTTCGCTTACGACGTACACATTACAACAACCAAACACTGTAAAACACAATATATTTTCCTACTTACAAATTTATATTACCAACCAAACACCATAAAATTTACATGCATGTAACACATTTACAACTGTAAAATTTTTTACCAATTACGATTTATAAATTACAGCCGATTATGACAACCAAATAGACCCTAAATTTGTACAGAGGGATCGAAGAAAATAAAAAAACTGTGCAAAGATCCCATCACAGCTCTATGCTGCAAAGAATCAATTACCTTCTCATTGCTGGAAGAATTAAAAATGATTTAAAGTCCAGTATTGGTATCAGCTGGATAAGTTAATATCGGGCCGTTGATCTACCCATATCAACAATATCAGCCCCGATAACATCGGATATTATAATATTATATCGTATATTGTTGACATACATTTAAACTAGCAGATATTTGAAACCATAGTTTAAAACTAATAAGTATTTTCGTGCATGAGATACATAACTCATTTGACTCATGCCATATGCAAACAGCAACACAAGCTACAAGCAAAGAAAATCTCAAAGAACAAAATAACAAGAGTGTTGTTAACACCCCAGAATCCATGATCACAGTAACAAAAAGGTGTAGATAATAAGAGGATATATAAACATTATTTGATGATGCTGCTTTTGTTTTGGAAAAAAGCCACAGATCAATTGTTTCCAATCTGACAGTTTTCTTCCATTTTATGTCCCAGAAGATATGAAGAAAAATGCAAATGATTAGCTTAAAACTTATAATGATCCTGTAGAAATTGTAAACATAATTGAATAAATGTTAGTACAATATACGTAATCAGTAACAATCATGAGCTATGATATATTAAAAGTAAATTTGATAACTCCCTTGTGAACTCATTGAGAGCAAGAACTCTTCAACTTATCATGTTTGGGATCTAAAGAAAGGGACAGACATAAAAGGCTCTCTGCAGTGTAGGCATTAGGAAAAGAAAAAGGTGCATGGATCCAAAAAGATGAGCATAGTAAGATGGTTGTGTCAAACTAGTATAATCCTATTCATGTAGACTACATGTATGCCCTTATATCAAGAGGGATAGCATCATGAAACCTAAAAAAAAATTATAAAGAAAAAAAAAGCTAAGTTCCATATATGAAAAATGATTAGGAAGATTTTCTGACATTTCAACAAATATTGATACTGAGAAAGAGAAAGCATCTTAGTTTAAATAAAATGAAGATTTTAGCTATGCAGAAAATAGATTTCCATTACACGAGCACATGCACACAAAACCCTGACAGGGCCATCACTATAGCACTGCTTTTCGAAAAGAAATATATACAGAAGAAGAAGAAGAAGATACTGCAAATACAATTAAATACCTTAAATATAAAATCATAATATAGGTTTTGAGACTTGCTATAATATGGAGAAGCAACTGTTAGATCTAAATTTTATTCCATACAAGACTACATATACTGTAAGCCTCTTTATCATGATCAAGGGAAGGAGGGTTTTAGGCATACCTGATCCCATCACGAAGATGCCGAAGATTGCACGATCTCGAAGGCGCCGGAGTTGAGGGAGAGGATTCTTCTCTCCAGCCACCAAGTTATCTTCTTTATCCTTAGAGGAGATGAGAGGCCTCCAAGAGAGAGATGGTTATTCTTGTTGGTGGAGAGGGAACCCTACTCTTGGTATATATAGCATCAAGAAACCCTAGTTCAACTCATCATAGATCTAAACCCTTGATTTATAACACGAGTTTCACACGTGTAGATGAGTCCCACATTCTAATTTAAATACACTCATGGCTAAGTGTAATTGAAAACGTGTCTAGACCCAAACCATTTAGGTTTGATCAATTCTTTATTGGGTCAAACAACATAGGTTAAGTGGGCGGGTGCAAATATCTAATTGACTTGATTAGGCCCAAAATAAATTAGACTTTAAAACTAATAAGTCTAACAGCAACTCCTCATCCCCTCGGAACATGTAACCTTCATATTTCTTGGAAAACCATATGACAGGGAAGCTACTGTGTAGGGGTGAGCATCGGTCGGTTCGGTTCGGTTTTTGCTAATTTTTGCAAAAACCGAACCGAACCGAATAGACTTAGTAACCGAACCGAACCGAATCAACTAGTTCGGTTCGGTTTTCGATTTTTTCGGTTAGGTCAATATATTGCCATCATTTCTTACATTTTTTAATCACCATTATATTATCATCCTTTAATATTATAATCTCAAATATCCATTACCTAAATTAGAAATAAGAAAAAGATTCTAAGTTTAATGTGAATTGAAAATTTCATATTCTAAAACTTTTACACTGTATTTGAGCTCTTATATTAAAACTCATATAATTATTACTAACTTTTAATGATAAGAATGAAAAAAAGAACTATATTAATATAAATACAGTTCTCAATTGTGATGTTGTACTTAATATTGTTTTCACATATTCAACATAAAAAAGATGGTATTACTAAAACTAATGAGATAAGCTTCCACAGTTTTTATTATGAACTATATGATTCACTAAATTGAATTTGAGTAGGTTAATATAGGGTAAGAAATTCGGTTCGGTTCGGTCTATTCGGGTTTTAGAACACAAAACCGAAACTCGACCGAATTAGAGCGGTTCGGTTCGGTTCGGGTTCGGGTTTCGGTTTTTGGTCGGTTATTTCGGTTATAACCGAACTCTGCTCACCCCTACTACTGTGTACAGAAAATGTTATAGTCCCTCTAATTTTTTCCCTCGATCTTATTGTTAATTGTGATATGTAGCTTACCTGAACACTTTATTCATTTGAATTTGTAATCCTTGTTTGGGAAGGTGATTCCATTTGGCTCTTCTGCTTTATGCCTCAAAGACGACCAAAATCATATATGCCATATTCTCAACTCTCTAGACTGTTTCCTCGACTAGAACAACTGGGAACCAACTAACCCTATTTAGACCCAAAAAGGCTCGGATGATGATTTATTTTCTAGCTTGACTGCATTTAAGTGAGACAAAAATTCAGAAGATCTCTCTAAATTGCTTATCCATAGTGCTTAGAAACAAATTTAGAAGGCTTTTATCCATAGACTACAGGACCAATTAGGTTGTTTACATATCAACCAGATGGCATGATAGTTTTGACCACATTCCTCTGCCTTCCCATGCTTGGTCTCAAATTTAGAAGCTCAAAGGATATATGTCAGATTAACAATTCGGACAAAGAGACTTAACAGGCTAACTAGGACCGTAGTAATAAAAAATATAGTTCTGAAATAATTCAAGAAAATCCTTGTGCTTCTCCTTCCATTTCTCAACAGAAAAATCCACATTCTACAAGTTTATCTCCCGTGTTCCAATAATGAAACCAGGATTAGAAAACAGTAATATCTTTTTAATGGGAATAAAGTAATAGTTAACATTACTCTAAATAGTAATCCCTAGAAGATGGGAGTTTAAAAACCTAGCTAGGCCAACAATCCCTTTTTAATTCCCAGTGTCAAACCCTTTGCTTAGCTTGTTTTAAGGGATCGATCAAGTTTAATACTTTTCGAGACAACAATAACTCATCCAACTGAAGTCTCTTATAATCCATAAAATTCAAACCAAAGTCTGTCACACAAGCTAAATAAGAGAGACAATTCGCCCTCATTATAGCCCCTGTCCACCTGAACTGCTTTTGGCTATCATATACCAGGTTTGAGAATTTCACAATCACTACACATATACAATATGCAAGAATCTAATCTATACCCTCAACATTAAATGAATGAAACACAATCCTGGTACAAGGTATAGTTCTTGTTCAAATTCAACAAATGTATGATAATGGGTTTCTCTTCCTATGTTTCCCATTATGAAATTTTAAGAAGTATATATATAAATAGCAAGTCTTCCCCCTTTGACTTCATTTGTTTCTTAAGGTGTCTCCTCGGTAATGTAGGAAATTAAAAGCAAGAACATATAAAAAGTTTAATTGGATATAAAAGACAAACCTTGAACCCATGACTCTTGCTTCTCGTAGCGATAAGACACCATCCTGCAGCATCTTCCCCTTAAAACTGCCTTCCCTAAAACTCAATAGCTATAAATTTGCATATATAACTTCTCCAAAGGACTTCACTTGTTATAGCTATCAATGTACTTTCGGGTTTTTTTCCTCCCTTCCTTATCCAACATACTTTGCGCATGTGGACTTCTTTGTAACATGTTCTCCTTTTCCATTGATCACCTTACGTCAAGAAATTGCATGTTCATCAGTTTGTGATACTGGTCTAGGTCTTCTCCACCATCAAACTCCAAGAAAAACTAACCATGCTTTAGTCTGCTGTCAAACGAGCACACAACTATATCCACTTCCACTTGTGAAATACCCCACACAGCTTTCAGCAAAAATCACAACACAACTTATAACAAATACAAATCAGAATCCCCTAAAGCAGATCAAGCTACTAATGCCACCTTCACAAATCTAGGACCATCAACTTCACCGCTATCATCAACATGCCAACGTTCCCACAGTGTGCACATAAACATGAAATGCTAGGGAGCCAATTTCACACTTAAATAAAATAAAATAGAAAAATATCAAACATCAATGTGAGAGAGCTCATCTTGTGCTCTAAGGACGTAGGTTTGCACATAGGAGTTCTAATGGAATTACCAGATGTTGCATACTTCAACTACTCATCAAATTTGCAGTATCAGAGACAAAGATGTTACAAGTATAGTGCATGATTGATGGTGTTCATAACTCAAATCAATTTCAGATATGTAATAATATTTCTTAGTAAAGGTATATATCAAAATTTGAGAGGGAAAACATCTAAGAGAGTTAATGATAAGTTCCATAATACCATTATTTATAGGCAATTACAAATACTACTCATAACATGTGTATGACTCCTAAAGATATATAAACTCCTAATAAAATAAAAAACTAAACAAAAAACTCCTAATAAAAAACTTACTAATCAAGAGTTTAACACTCCCCCTAAAGTTGGAGAATAGATATCAATTATGTTGAAAGATAAACTCAAACAAAGTCCCTTAGAGTTCCCAATACAATATTAATTAAGGAGATGAGAGGTCAAATGCATTATGTAGTTTGTAATTACCAAGAGTCATTGTGAGGAAGTTTAAGAGTCATTGTGTGTGGAATTCCAATGTGTGTGGAATCTCAAGAGTCATTAGGAGTCTATAAATAGTGTTGTCATCCTTGAATGAAATGAGAGTGAGCAAGAGTTTGATAGAAAAGAATTTTTGTGTTCTTGCTCCTTACTCCTCCTCCTCATATTTCTAGTTCTTCTTGTGCTAACAAATTGGTATCAGAGCCAAGATGAAGCTTGAAGCTTCTTTGGAAGGTGATTCCCATTGTGAAGCTTGAAGATTGAAGCAAGGTGAAGCTTGAAGCTTCTTTGGGAGGTGATTCCCATTGTGAAGCTTGAAGCTAAGGTGAAGCTTGAAGCTTCTTTGGGAGGTGATTCCCATTGTGAAGCTTGAAGCTTGAAGCAAGGTGAAGCTTGAAGCTTCTTTGGGAGGTGATCCCATTGTGAAGCTTGAAGCTTGAAGCTTGGAGAAGACCGCCCCTACCACTTCGTACAAGTGCTGAAGGCGAAGGCGAGTACAAGTGCTAAAGGCAAAGGCGAAGACAAGTTGCCGAAGGCGAAGTTAAGTGCGAAGGCGAAACTAACTACCGAAAGCGAAGACAAGTGCTGAAGGTGAAGACCGTCGGTGACAGCCATGGCAAATTCCGGGAGTACACCGCTGGGACAAAATCCTACACCGCTGGGGCAGATGCCGCTACCACGCCTCACAAAGACAAACTATGACAATTGGAGCATTCAGATGCGGGTGTTGCTTGGTGCACAAGACGCGTGGGAAGTAGTTGAGAATGGCTACACAGAGCCGGCTACTACTGATAACATGATGCCGAATCAGTTAAAGGCGTTGAAAAAAACGCGCACGAAAGACAAGACCGCTCTCTACTTCTTATTCCAAGCGGTAGATGAGTCGGGATTCGAGAAGATTGCTAGTGCGGCAACTTCGAAGGAGGCATGGGAGATTTTGCAAAAAGTCTTCAAAGGCGCCGACCGTGTTAAACAAGTGCGGCTTCAAACTCTACGAGGTGAATTGGAGGCCATGAAAATGAAGGAGTCAGAAGGAGTATCTGACTACATCACGCGTGTACAAACGGTGGTGAATCAACTCAAACGCAATGGAGAAACCATAACCGATTCAAGGGTCGTGGAGAAGATTCTGCGGTCATTGACCGAGAATTTCGAAAATGTTATATGCGCAATTGAGGAGTCGAAGAATCTGGAGGAGATGACCATAGATGATCTCGTCGGTTCTCTCGAGGCGCATGAGCAACGGAAGAAGAAGAAACAAGATCTGCTCGAAGAGGCCTTACAATCTAAGGCAACTATCAAGGAGGACAAGACGATGTATGCCCAGCAAAACTGGCGTGGTCGAGGACGCGACCGTGGAGGTCGTGGTCACGGTAGAGGCTGCGGACGCGGAGACAACTCGAAAGAAAAAGACCAGCCGATCCAACAAAATTGGCGTGGTCAAGGACGCGGTCGTGGTAGAGGCGGCCGGTCAAATCGTCAAAATGTCCAGTGCTACAAATGCGGCAAATATGGACACTACGCAAAAGAGTGCTACTCCGACAAAAAGATAGAAGAAAATGCGAAACTAGTCACGGAAGAGAAGAGAAGAGACGATGGTGTTCTCATGATGGCCTATAAAGACATTATTCCTGATAGTGACTCGGTCTGGTATCTCGATACAGGCGCTAGCAATCACATGAGTGGGCACAAACATCTCTTTATGGAGATCCAAGAGATAGAAGATGGGCACGTGTCATTTGGAGATGCGTCGAAGGTTCAAGTCAAAGGCCGAGGAAAAATATGCTTTTCTCAAAAGGATGGCAAAGAAGGGACAATTGAGGATGTCTACTATGTGCCTGACATGAAAAGTAATCTCCTTAGCATGGGCCAACTATTAGAGAAGGGATATTCGATCTTCATGAAAGATCGAATGTTACACTTGAAAGATAAAGGAGGCCGGTTACTTGCACGAGTGGAGATGGCCAAGAATCGGATGTTCAAACTCAACTTGAGAAGTGTGCGAGAAAGGTGTTTGCAAGTCAACATGGATGACAAAGTCTCGTTGTGGCACTTGCGGTTCGGACACTTACATTATGGCGGCCTAACAGAATTAGCAAAGAAGCATATGGTCCACGGGTTACCAGATATGGACTACACCAAGAAATCTTGCAAAGGGTGTGTACTTGGCAAGCAAACAAGGAACACTTTTCAGAAAAGAGCGGAATATCATGCAAGGAGTTCTCTCGAGTTGGTACATACCGATATATGTGGCCCGATCACACCTAAGTCATTCAGTGAGAAGAGGTACTTTATCACCTTTATTGACGACAACACAAGGAAGACTTGGATTTACTTCATGAAAGAAAAGTCCGAGGCACTCGAGGTGTTCAAGAAATTCAAGATGCAAGTAGAGAAGACAACTGGTCTTTATATCAAAGCCTTACGATCGGACAGAGGCGGAGAGTACATGTCAACTGCTTTCAAAAGCTACTGCGAGGAACAAGGAATCAGAAGATTCTTGACTGCACCATACTCACCTCAGCAAAATGGTGTGGCCGAGAGGAAAAACCGGACTATTCTTGATATGGTTCGGTCGATGTTGAAGAGCAAAAACATGCCAAAAGAATTTTGGGCAGAAGCGGTGCAATGTGCTGTGTATGTGCAAAATCGGTGCCCACATGCGAAGATGGGAGATCAAACACCCCAGGAAGCTTGGAGCGGACGAAAACCAACCGTATCACATTTGAGAGTATTCGGTAGTGTGGCCTATGCGCACGTACCGGATCAAAGAAGAACCAAGCTAGATGACAAGAGTAAGAAGTACGTGTTCATCGGGTATGACGAGAAGACAAAAGCTTTCAAGTTATTCGACCCGATCGAAGAAAAGGTGGTTGTAAGCCGAGATGTGCAAGTGAATGAAGAAAGCGCATGGGATTGGAACAACAAAAAAGAGGTGACGCAGGAGGAAGAAATAGAAGAATCAACCTCTGCACCGATAATCAAACAGACAAGCCCTCCGACATCTGATGATGAAGAAGAACCAAGACAACCGAAGATGCGAAGCTTGCAAGATCTATACGAGACAACAAGCGAAGTACACTTGGTATGTCTTCTAGCGGATGCTGAGAATATCACTTTTGAAGAAGCAGTGAGAGATAAGAAATGGCAAGCCGCGATGGATGAAGAAATAAGTGCTATTGAAAGAAATGAAACTTGGGAGTTGGTGGAGCTGCCGAAAGGACATCAACCCATAGGAGTAAAATGGGTGTATAAGAAAAAGATGAATGCCCAAGGTGAGATAGAAAGATATAAGGCACGTCTAGTATCAAAAGGCTATAGACAAAAGGCTGGGATTGATTATGATGAAGTCTTTGCTCCAGTCGCGAGGATGGAGACAATTCGGCTTCTTATATCCCAAGCAGCACAATTCAAGTGGCCAATCTATCAGATGGACATGAAGTCAGCATTTTTAAATGGTGTTCTTGAAGAAGAAGTATATGTGGAGCAACCTCCTGGATACATGAAAGCCGGGAAGGAGAAAAAAGTGTTGAAGTTAAAGAAGGCGCTATATGGGCTGAAGCAAGCGCCGCGAGCATGGAATACCCGAATCGACACCTATCTCAAAGGGAACAGGTTCATGCAATGTCCTCATGAGCATGCATTATATGTGAAGAAGAAAAAAGGTAACTTGCTGTTTGTTGCTCTTCATGTTGATGATCTCATATTCATGGGGAATAATGAGGAGATGATAAAAGACTTCAAAGAAGCGATGACTCGGGAGTTCGAGATGACAGATTTGGGGCTGATGAAGTATTTTCTTGGTCTTGAGGTTAAGCAAGGAAAATCGGGAATATTTGTGTCCCAAGAGGCGTATGCAAAAGACATTTTGAAGAAAAACAAGATGGAAGATTGCAACCCGGTAGCAACACCGATGGAACTTGGTGCGAAACTCTCAAAATTTGATGAAGGAGATCGAGTGGATGCAAACAAATACCGGAGCTTAGTTGGGAGCCTACAGTATCTCACATGCACAAGGCCTGACATTGCATATAGTGTCGGGATAGTGAGTCAGTTCATGGAGGAACCGAAATACTCACATTTGAAGGCTATCAAGAGGATTCTTCGATACATTCGAGGAACTGTATCACTCGGGTTATTCTACTCGGAGACACATGAATACAAACTGGTGGGTTACTCTGACAGTGATTGGTGCGGAGATATAGATGATCGAAAAAGCACATCGGGATATGTGTTTTATATGGGAGACACAGCTTTCACATGGGTCTCAAAGAAGCAGCCAATAGTAACCTTATCAACATGCGAAGCAGAATATGTGGCAGCATCATGGTGCGTGTGTCACGCAATCTGGCTGAGAAATTTGCTATGTGAGCTAAAACTCCAGCAAGACGAAGCGACCGAAATACGAGTTGACAACAAATCAGCAATTGAGTTGGCAAAGAATCCGGTGCACCATGAAAGGAGTAAACATATAGATGTTCGTTTCCATTTCATACGGGAACATGTGAAGAAAGGTAAAGTGCGACTGAGTCACGTTGCGAGTCGTGATCAAGTGGCAGATATCTTTACAAAGCCGCTACCAACAGCGCTATTCGAAAATTGCAAGAAGATGATTGGAATGAAGGATGAAAAATGTTTGAGTTTAAGGGAGGAATTTGTTGAAAGATAAACTCAAACAAAGTCCCTTGGAGTTCCCAATACAATATTAATTAAGGAGATGAGAGGTCAAATGCATTATGTAGTTTGTAATTACCAAGAGTCATTGTGAGGAAGTTTAAGAGTCATTGTGTGTGAAATTCCAATGTGTGTGGAATCTCAAGAGTCATTAGGAGTCTATAAATAGTGTTGTCATCCTTGAATGAAATGAGAGTGAGTAAGAGTTTGATAGAAAAGAAATTTTTGTGTTCTTGCTCCTTGCTCCTCCTCCTCATATTTCTAGTTCTTCTTGTGCTAACAAATTATGCCCAACATGTTAGAAAGACTAGAATAAAAATCTCCTAAACAAAACTTTACTAAACAAAAAACTAAAAAAATAACATTTGGAAAAAAAAATACTAAATCGTTGATGTCGATGCCAAGTTGCAAATCAAAAGAAGTCGAATCTAAGTCAAAGTAAGCACTTGCACGAAGATTGTATGAAAAATCAAATATCAGTCTTTTTGAATAGAATTATGATTTTAGAGATTCACAAACTCAGAAGAATAGGAGATTTTGAGATATACTTAAAACTCAGTAGAAGTAAAAGTTTTGAGAGATTCTCAAATCCAGAGGTTTTAGGAGATCTCAAACCCAGTAGAAAATGACACAACTTCTTGAACCAGTAACACAAATAAAGAAACTTGAAGTAATAGTTTATGAAGGATAATGTAATGCCCGAGCCCGTGGGTACGAAGAAGTTACTGCGATGTATATACGCAGGAAGAAATACCCCCACATATGTACGCTAAGTATTAGTACATGCAAGAATCAGAGTATAAAAGCACAGTGGTGATATACATTCCAATAAAACAGTACAAATACATTGTTATCATAGAGCGTGATCTAATATTACATGAATATTATGCACCAGAAGATACAAATACATGAATTACAAAAGAGTTACAAGAGTAAATAGTATCAGTGGCTCTCGAGCAGCAAGAAGAATATCAAGAGCCGATCAAGAGGGGCCTAGAAGGAAAGGGATACATATAATCTAACACAATCAACCACACTTTTGCTGCACACTCTAATAGACTGGTCTTCAACTGGGAAGCCCGCTACGGTCCAAGCTTTGAGATCTGGACATACAAGTCCAGAATTGTCAGAAAAAAATCCAACGAGTACATAAGAAGATGCAAAGTGGCGTGCATAGGTAAACACGCGTATATCGATAAATCAGAATCAGATAAGCATATATCAAAAACTGTGTCATGAGTACAGACACACAATGACAGGCAATAAAGTATCAAATAAGGCAAATGCGGACAAAACTAGTTATACAAGCTCAGATTATGGATTCATGAGATTGGTACGTCGAAGAGATAACCCAAACAAGAAAATATAGTTTAAGCCTCATGTCACCATAGGCTGAGTTCATACAACCCAAGTTATCTTTATAATTACAGAAATAAGAAAGCATATGGAAATCGAAAACAAGCTAGCCAGGTGATTCAACACAGTAGCACAGATATCATACATAAGTAGCGATCTGGATAACTTAATTATACAATAATAACAATCAGTATCGCCTGTTATTCTAATCATTTCCATCCAGTGTCCCATACCACTAGAGTTCGCAATCCAGTAGAACACATCCGAACTTTGATACGCAGATACTATTATCCGAATGAGACAATGACCTGATACACCACTCCTGAGATTATTATTATTCAGTAATTAAGTCATGTCTTGAGTAAGGTAATGTATTGTATTACAGGTCTCACAAGTATAGATCAAGTATATCACCAGTTAGATGTCAGTAACATATTATTATTATTTTATTAAGACTTATCTGACCCATATGTCTAGGCATGTGTCCGGTGTCCATGCACTCATACATCTACATATGAGTAAGAAGAGTTTTGTTATTAAAAACTGACAATAAATCAACGTATCATGTTCATAATGGGCCCCGTGCATACCCAGGACAACAACCTTAGGACATCTGGCGCTGGACTCAAGAACTAGCCGCTAAGCCACAAGACTATTATTTGCATGCCCTGGAAGGATGAAATCTGAACAGGGTGCCAGTTCACCCAACCGGTCCCCTGTGGCCTTAGGTAGAACCAGAATAATCGTTACAACATCGAACCATTATGAAGACATACATATTGATGTCATTAGTTTTTTCTCATTCCGTTGTAAGTTGACCATTTATTACGGATTACATTCATGATGATCGATTTACGGGGATTAACATGAATATAATAACAGGAGTATAATCTCAGGAGTGTACATGTTATCAGTGTTAAGTCCCCATAAAAGTAATAATCATGAGTCAGGTAATAACATACGGGTGTCAGGTGTCAAGTAATAACATTTTAAGTATCAGGTGTCAGATATCAGGTATCAGGTAATGTACAACAATATAAACATTATAAGTAAGTACAAAGTTACAATATAAATCGGGCAACCGATCACACAAGTTAAGTATGAAAACAGTGTAGAAGAATATTTCAAACTTTTCACAATTATAATCATAATAGTAAAATATTAAACTACTAATCAGTGTAACCTATCGATTTTAGATATACGCATCACTATGTCAATATTCGATATGGCGTACAAAGTTAACCTTTCTGATAGTCAGATTGAACCGGTTTTAGTTTTAGATATTATTTTCCAATATTTTGAATTTTTTAGAATTTTTAAAAATTTTCTGGATTATTTTGGAAAATCCTGAAGGTGGTGTCGACTGATACTGATAATCGACTCTAAGATTTTTTAATTCACAAATGGAGTTGATTTTTTAGAATCTACTTCTAAATTATTCTTCAAAATTATATTTTCTACTTTAGTAAATTTTGAAGATTTTTTTAATTAATCAAAAATTCGGCTGAACTGGTGTCGACTAGTGTTGGTGATACATTTCAAGATTTTAACTTGCAAACTAGGCTGAATTTTTTAAACCTGACTTCGCATTACTCCTCAGCGTAATATTTTTTATTTTATAAAATTTTTAAGAATCTTTCGGAACTAGTCAATTTTGACCGACTTAAATAATAGTTGTTAAATAATATGTTAACTGTTCTTTCTCCCCTTCACTGGATTTTTCTCCCACCGACCTACCCATCGTCTCTTCTCTCTCATTGGACTTTTTATTTCTCCTCTCCCTCTTTTTATTTCTTTGTTCCTTTCTCCTTCTCTCTTTAACACATACTCTCTCTCTACACGCACCCTTTCTCACTCTCTTTCTCTCTCAGCCCAAACCAAAACCAATACCACCTCTTGTCTACCTGGCTACCTGATTGAATTTTTACCTGCACACAAAATATGAATATTAGATCTGAGAATTAAAGGTGTGCAAGTGTTCAATACTATCCGCTGTAGCAAGGCTATGCGGGTCGTGATCCTCAGGGAGGGACTAGCGATAGAAGCGTTTGTAAGTTATCTCTAAAAATTATTTTTTTTTAAGTTAATAAAAAGAATAGTTAAAGTTAGGTTAGGAAGAAGGCGCAGAGATTAAGAAGATGAAGAATTAAAAGTGATAATTACAATGAGATGGAAGAGAAAGAATTTGAAGGCGAAGTGTTGGTGACTTAATCTAAAACTAGAAAATAGAAGAAACACTTACCTTCGTATGGTCGATGATTTACGTGAAAACCCTACACTTTCTACCTTGCTTTGGAGGCGTTGAACGCATAAACCATAGGATCGATCTCAGTCCCCTGTTCGCATTATATCATCAAGATTGGGCAAGAATGAAGTGATACGTACCTTGAGGAGGAGAATATCTCCATGAAATATCGTTGGCACCCACCAAGATCCGTTATACTTGTGCTTTAGAAATCACTTGCATGCTCATCAAAGACCAACAGAAATAAAATAGAAAAGGAAAAGAAAACAAAAAGAAAAGTAAAGCAAAACATAAAAATAAAAGTTACCTTTATTACTTGATACAATGGAATTAAGAGAAGCATACATCGGTGTCACTCTCAACATAGCCCTCTCCCTCACTTACATAAAAAAAAATTAAAAAAGAAAAGAAAACCTAAACTACAAGAAAGAAGAAAGCCTAAAACCCTAGATTTGGCCCTCTGGCTCTGGATGACGTTCTGTGTTGCACTGCAGGGGGTATTTATAGGCGCAGAAGGAGTTAGAGTCCGAACACAAGTCGTACACAAAAGCCGTTGCCCTGGCTTATCTAAATTGCCGTGGAAATGCGGCATTTGCCGTGGAATTGCGGCATTTTGGTGGCAGATTGCCACGCGCTTTGGCGCGTGGCTTCTCCTGATCCGTCCATCTGGGTGTTTGCTTCTGGAAGCTGCATCCTGGCTCTTTATCATGGGATTTGGATATAACTTGGGAATCAAGTTATCTAGATTTCAAATCTCCCAATATCTTTATCCACGAATTTCCTTATCTTTGCACTCTTATCTTTGGCTTTTATCCTCATCCTGCAAGTGTTTAGGGTTGGATAAAAGTCTATCCTTCCCTCTTCTTTGATATTTGCAACTTTGGCCCTTGTGTATTTGCAATTTTGACATTTGGTATTTGCACTTTTGCACTTGGGCTTCAAACATGGGCTTTTGGGCTCTTTTTAGGCTTTAATTCTTTCTTTTTATTATTTTGAGGCCTGCACACAATAAATCACAAAATATTAATAAATGTGCAGAATTAAATGAATAAATATGAAAATGTGACGGTAAATGTTATGATAAAAATGCACTTTTCACTACCAATCACCGCCGACGATAGGCTAGTCCCCAAGCTGGTCCACCCTTAGACTTGGCCACACAGCCTCCCCTTCTCTCCTCTCCTCGCAAGCTCTCTCTCATTACCCTCTTTTCCTTTCTCTCTTTCATCTTCTTTTTCTTCTTCTTCTACTCCTACTCCTCACCCGCCGCTCCACCCAACCAGTTTGCCATTAGCCTGGTGAAGCTACCGCCAGCCAGGAACCCAGGTCTGCCACGGCAACAGCATACTAACACCCTTCTTCTTTTCTTCTTCTTCTTCTTCTTCTTCTTCTGCTTCTGCTTCTTTTCCCTCTCTTCTTTTACTCTTTCTAACTCTCTCTTCCTCCCCTCTTGCATCTGATTACCGGCGTCAGCATGGCTACCGCCGTCGCTGCTGGCAGGTCACTGCCGGCCATGGTAGGCCGTGGCTGCCCCTGCTCCCCTCTTCCTCTAACTTTCTCTCTATCTTTCTATCTCTTTCTCTCTTAATGGATCCAAACCCATAAACCCAAAACCCAATAGACCATATTCAATTAAGTTAATGGGTCTAGGTTTTGGATCTAAACTTGTCCTGTTAGCAACCGAAACCCAATCCATTATAAAGGTAATTATTCATAAAACTCCCTGGTTAATTAGAGTATTAGCAATTTATAATTTATTATTACATATTTAACTCATTTGTTATGCTTTTAGTGTTCGGGCGACATCTGGGGCATCCGGACTCCGAATTGGACGATTCTATAGCCGTTGCGATCATAAGATGATAAAATTCATTCCTATAATAGTTATGTAAGTATTTTTCTTTTATAAATTATATTTTGTCATGTTTCATTACATGAATTGGCTATAAATCGTGATTATCGATAAAATTGGATTATTGATTTATAAATTATATAAATAGTTAATAACAAAAATTAAAATATATGTGATTACTTTCTTAACACATTTAATACCATAATATTTATTTGTGATTATTGAGTTAATATAAAATACAAATGGATTAGTTATATATTGATAACAAGTGATTATAGATTATTAATAAAGCCATTGATCCATATTGGATTATAATAAATTAATAATTTTTAAAAAATCATGAAGAGTTTGAAAAGATAAACTTGCAGATAATTTCTTTATTGATAAGATTAAAATTAATGAACAACTATTGATATCTTAATATTTAGATACCTGTTCATGTTACATATATCATCCTGCATATATCACACATCACCCTGACACTGTCACCGTTGCCAAACCACTGATACATTAGACACTGTATGAGCATGTGTTGTCATGATTGTGGACACTGTTACTACATGTACCCATCATTACACGAACATTCTAGTACATTGGACATTGTATTTCATGTAAATACATGTTACATTGAACAATATTATTTCATATATATGTATCATCGTTACACAGATACTATTAAACATGGCACTATTATTTCTTATTCATGTTTCACTGATACATGGACACACTATTTCACTGGATACCGTCATTTCATATACTTGTATCATCGCTATATAGGTACTCTGTACACAGTTATATCATGTTCATACATCACTATTACAAAGATTCACCGGTATACATGGTTAATTGTTTCTGTATTCCTATCGCATGGATCACTGTTCATAATACATGGATAATTGCAACATGTATATTCTTGTATTCCCGTTACATGATTGTTTGGACTGGGAAAAATTTAGAGGATTGTAATAAAATTTCCTTGAATCAATGAAAGATTACAACAATCCAAAAATTCTAATTACAAGAAAGAAGATATTCAAGCTCAAATATTCTCTTTATTTAATGTTGGGTTCTTGATGTAGCGGTGGAAAGTGAATCTTGTTTTTTGTTGACCGAGTGAACGTCACTATCTTTTGGGAATCTTCTCTTCGGACTATGAACGGAGTAGCATAACTCCTGTCCAATAAAATCTCAAAGAGACATGAGGTAAGAAAAAACTTGTACTCAGTAAGTTGTTAAAAGAGTTAAACTCTTTTGCATTCCTAAGCTAAAGATTCTGATTTCGACCAAAACCTCTCGACGATCACCTTCGACCTAAAAAACCACTCTTGTAGCAAACTGAGCTATTTATAGGAGTTTCAGGGGTAAAACTGTCCCCTAAAAATCCTCCATAATGGGGGTTAACTTTCCTTATTACGTGGACAGTAATTGACCCAGTAATGAGGACAGTTATAACCGAGACGCAGAGCTGCGGGCTTCGAGCCTCGCATTTCGGATCTGATTCTGAACTTTACTAGACGTGAGTTTTGAACTCTGCCAGACTCGGGCTTCAAGCTCTGCGTCTTGAGATTGTAGTGATGTCGAGATGCGGGCTTTGAACCTCGCATCTTGGCGCTACAGTGATACAAGATCGCGGGCTTTGAGTCACGTCTTGGTTATTACAGTGCAGCTAGAACGCGAGCTTCGACCCTCGCGTCTTGATATTGTACTGAGGTTAAGGCGCGGGCTTCATGCTCTGCGTCTTGGCATTACACGAATTGCTATAATTAGCCCCTCGTCTGGAGTATAGACTTTGTTCTCTGATGATTTATCTTCAATGATTTTTAGACAGTCTACAGAACCCCTTCCAAAGTTTTCAAAACTCCGTGGTTGACTGAGATGGGTTTGAAATACTTTGGACTTTTCTTCTAACAGCAATGCTCTCAAGACTAGACTAACAATCTTTTGAGATATCTTGTGCTTGATCTTGTCTAGATTTTGGTCTCCGTGAGTCTACTGTTAAACTCTTTGAAGCCACCAGAAATGATCGTTGTGAGTGTCTGGATATGCAGTCCGGATCTTCTCGGTGCTCTGAGCTGGTGTTGTGTACTATTGAACTGGGGGAAATAGTCATCTACGTGTGCTAGTGTACTATTAAACTGATTACAGAAACAAAGACTGGATGCAAGTCTTGTAGATGCAGAGGTTATGTTGCCTTGAAAACGCGAACCTCATCTGAAGTGGAAACACGACTGTTATTTACTAGAGTGGAGACGCGAATATTAAAGTTAAGATGCAGCTCTCATTTGCTAAAGTAACGTAGAGTTCAAGGCGGAGACGCAGCCTTTTCTATGCTGGAGGGACGTGGCTCTATGGAACGCGAAACTCGTGTTCTGGGGCATTGCACGTGTCTGGGGGAACTGAGGAGATGTGTTTCTCTTAATATGCAAGGATCGCGTTTGAGGCGCGTGCCATGTGTCAGGTGGAGATTGGGCTTGAGATATATGCCACGTATCTTGGTTGATTACTATGTCTATAAAAGACATCAGTCTTTCAAGAGTCATCATTAGACTCTTTCTTCTCCACTTAGCCCTACGTTGCGGACTTTCAGAACTTAAGAAAAGCTCTAAGTTTTTTTCTTCCTTCTCTCATCTTCTATATAGAATTCACAGTCAAAATGGCCCTGAAAACAAAACCTGTGGCTTCATCGTCAAGCGTTGTTACTCCAGAGGTTAAAATGGGTGGCTCTTCCACGCAGGAGCCCCCATTTCAGGTAAAAAACTATTTGAACTGGTTTTCACCATTAAGGGACTTGAAGAGCTGTCTTAACTCTTAAGTCTCTTCTAAACTGAACTGCCGACGCGAGGCTTACGTCTGTGTTTTTGACATTCAGACACGGCTTTTGCGTTGGTAGGTGATTGGAGTTTATTTTGCATCATTTTATGTCACAATACCATGCTTTATATTAATCAAAATAGGATTTTAATGTTTTCTCTCTTATTTTTCAGGTCCATTCTTTAATGGAGAAGAAGGCCCAAATCTTGAAATTTTTAAGAAATTATAAGTGTTTTTAGGAGCCCACATCAAGGAAGCCCAATTCTGGAATGAACCAAGTCATATTCTCTAACTTCTAGAAGTTCCAGCTGGGCACCTGCAGCATAACAGAATGTCAGAGCAATCGCTGGCGCAACAGCCAAGATGCTGCCGCGGAAACCGCGGCACATCCTTGGCCGTTGATCAGGCAATTAATCCTACAACTATTATGGGTCACGATCTTCTCCTGAGGCCTATAAAAAGACCCCCAGGGCCACTGTAAAGGGAGAGGAGAGAATAGCATTTTGTGTCGGCAAATAGTTAGGATTTCTTTAGTTCTCTCTTGGCCTTCTTGTATAATTTTTTATTTTCTTCTTCTAGATCCAGAAAAGAGAGAGTGAGGGTGAGAAAGATCTCTGTAATTGAAGAAGTGATAACTCCAATACAGAGGCTCAAGCTTTCCTTCCTCAAGTCTTTCCTTTCTCAAGTCTTTCTTGCTCTATTACATTTACTTTTAAAGCATCTTTACTTTCTTGCACTTATTTTACCATGTCTTCTTTCTTGCTTTTCTTTTCTATGGCTAACTAATCCCCTACAATGACTAACTAACTTCTAACACTACTAACTACTAACTCTTGGGTGATTGCTCACTCATATGAATCATTGGATGTTTTCATTTCTAGTCTTATAATTAACAAGTCTTTTTATTCCCAATGAAGATGAGTAGTATTTCAATTCTTAGTGAATGCTTTGTATCACCTCTATATGATTCATGTGTGCCTCATTTAGAGCCTTGTCTCTTGAACAAGTCCTTGATGGAACATGAAGATGAATCACTTTAGTATGCCAACACCTATTATAAAAGTTTCTTATTTCATGCTAGTATGTTATAGCTTTGATGAATTAATGAATCTTACATTCTTGTTTAGCATACCTAAGTGTGAATACCTATGTTCCATTATTGTGAACCTATTGGGAGCCGATGATTCAAGGAGGCCACCTAGCGAAGCTAAGATGAGAACATATACTTAAATTTGGACAACATATTGATTTGACAAAGAAAGATGTACTATTGCTAATGAATCTACATGAGGCATGAATAACCTAACGATATTAGTAAGTTAGTAGTGTAGAATGTTAATTTGTCATGGCTTTCTCTCTATTGAATTTTAAAACTCATTTCTAAGATTTTCTCTTTTTCCAACATCACCGTTTTTCATTCCGTTTTTCTTCGCTTTCGTTTTTCTTTTCTTAAAAACTCTACAAAAATTCTTCAGTTTCTTTTTACTTTGTTTTGCCTTCTGATTTTTGAAGAAAGAAGAACCTTCATTTTTCTTCTCAAAGACTTCAACATAAAAATTGTGACACTTCTATCGCTAGCCCTCCCTGCGGATACGACCTGTTATAGCTTGTTCTATGAACGGTAATTCGAAGGAGTAATATAAATCTTCACACATATTCAGAGTTTGAACATCAGCATAAGGACATAAACGGTTTACTCTGAACTCTTGCTCAATTCAATTCCTCCTTCCGAACAAATTTTTAGCGTCGTTGCCGGGGAGGGCAACGGTTTTTATAAGTTTTTGGAACTAAAACGAATTTTTCTTCTCTGTTGCAGGTTACCGATAACAGGAAAAAAGGACTTGCAGTAACATATAAGTGGTCTTAGGCCTCTGCTCTAGAAAGCAGGACCAAGTACCCTCTGAATTACCGCGTTTTCTCAGCTCCGGCCGCGGATCCGTGACAAGGAGAAGTTCACTAGTCACTGTTTTTGTTGCAGGGCTGCTTGCTTTGTAAAAATATAGCTTGCTGTAAATTTATTTCTTGTATGCCATTACCAGGATCCTGCTAATAAACCAACAGTAAAAAGTCTGTTAAAAAAATTAAAAATTGATTAGACGTTTACATTTTAGGCACGTATCTTTTCAATTTATTTACTTTACTGTTGAAGAATGGTAGAACAAGGTACGTGCGCGTAACATATAGATAGGACTCATCTCTTGGTTGATTTAAATCACTTTGAGTGATTCTTGTTTGCATATACTGTACACTTGCACAAATTGATTTTAAGGGCACCACCTAATAAATAAGATAAGGTGAGAATTTCATTACCCTTCCTTAGCCCAAAAGCAACATTCCGAGCACTCACAATCCCAAGCTTTTAAATAAAAATTGATAGACGTTGGCCCTTAGGGACGTCTGGACTCGATAAGAGATTAGCCGTGATTGGAAATTGTTTTTGATTCATGCTCCAGTTAAATCAGTGTCTAAGATTAGGGATTAAGAGGTTAAGCCTCAAAGATACCATAGTTTGGCGTAATTAAGGCCCGTTGCTTACACACGGATACCTCCCACCGTATTTTGCCCCACCTGGCTGATTAGCTATGGTCTTATTCGAGCAACAACCTTCCTAGGGTAATCGACCAGTTAGCAGTCGTCTAGGTCCAGGGATCCTAGATAGCTTGTGATTATTTTTCTTTATTTCTGTTTGTTATTTTCCTTTTTTGCTTGTTTGTTGGGTGAACGTTGTCTGTGATTGTGCATGCAAGAGTGGTACCGGGATCTTATTTCATCAAAACTTGTTAGGAATACTACACTTGCACACACACCACTTCCTAATACAATCCCAATCATGGCGAACCATATTTCTCTCCAAGACAAGTTCTATCCTATTCGCACTTCACTTCCTTCCTGCATTCTTCTACCCGAGGCAAATGGAAACAATTTTGAGCTAATGCCTAAGTTCATAAACATACTCCTAGGTTTTATGGCCTAGAATTTGAGGACGCGTATTTCTTCATTCGTGAGTTTGAAGAAGTATGTTCGATGATGAGAATTCTCCAACTGGGAGAAGACACTGTTAGATTAAGGTTCATTCCCTTTGCGCTTAAGGACATAGCCAAGAAGTGACTATATAATCTGCCTGCTAGTTCTATCTCATCATGGGATGATTTTTCAAGGTCTTTCTTAAGAAGTTAATCCCATTCATAAAACAACCCTCATTAGAAAAAATATAATGCAGTTTAAGTAGGAAACAAATGAACCATTTGGAATTATTTTGAACGGCTTAAGGATCTATTAGCTTAATGTCCTCACCACGAAATAGAGAAATGGCGGCAGCGCCAAATTCTCTATGACGGACTAGACTACCAAACTAAGACGCTCCTTGAGACTATGTGTCAAGGAGAATTTTTTAAGAAAGATGAGAACCAGGTTTGAGACCTGTATGAAGCTTTAGCAGAAAAAACTATTCAGTGGGAGTCTTGCTCCGAGAAAACTAACCCAACTACTTCTAGAACTGGTTTGCATACAATTGAATCCTCTATAGCTGTCGAGGTAAAAATAACACAATTGATAAGGAGGCTAGAACTACTCGAGGCTAGGGAACCTAATTTAGTGAACCAGGTCAACCCAACACCAGTGATCAATCCAGGTTGTACCTATTGCCATGCTCTCACCCACCTGTTTGAGGAGTTTCCTGTTTACCAAGCTCAAATGTTTCCTGAAAACATGAATGCAGCATATACTAGACCCAACTACAATCCATACTCAAAAACATACAACCCACGATGGAGGAACCATCCAAATTTCTCATGGAGTTAGTCTGGTCCTGAGCAAGTAAGGCAACAATTTCCACACTAATACCCTGCTCAGTCTCATCAACCCAATTTCTACCAGAGTCAACCAAATTTTCAATCGAATTACCAACATAACTCCCAGCCCACATACTATCATCAACAACAACAGAATCATCTAGGTAAACAAATGTCAGATTTGAAAAGAATGATTAAAACCTTGTTTAAAACACAGGCCTCAATGATGAACAACCACAACCAAGCTATCAATAGGTAAGAGGTTCAAATAGGTCAACTGGTTAACTCATTAAATGAAAGACAAAATGGAACGCTGCCTAGTCAGTGTTCGGAATTGGGAGTTTTACTAGTATTCAGAGAGAGAGTTTAGAGTAAACCTTTGATGTTTGTATGTTGATGTTCAAAAGCTCCAAATGTCTTTGTAGGTTTACTATACTCCTTCCGAATCACCATCGTAGCACAAGCTATTACGGGTCGATTCCATAGGGAGAGTTAGCGATAGAAACATTCACGATTTTTTATATTGAGATTTTTTTTAAAAAGAAAAACGAAAGTCCTTCTTTGTTTTAAGAAAAACAAAATGATGGAGAAAGTAAATGAAAAATTCTTTGTGGGTTTTGTAGAAGAAAAAGGTAAAGGATGGAAAGAAAGATGAAATGAAAATGGATGTATTTTTAAAAGAGAACGTTTTAAGAAAAGAAATTTTGAAATACTATAGGAAGAGAAACCATGACTAACTAACACTCTAATTTACTAACTCACTAATCTCATAGGGTGATGCATGCCTCATATTGATTCATCGGCAAAGATTTGTCTTGCTTGTTTAGTCAATGTATTGTCCCATGTAGAGGATGAGTTATCTTCTCAGCTTGACTAGTTGTCTCATTGATTCATTGGCTCCCGAGATAGATTTTCAGTAATGGAACAAGGATAGTCACTCAAAGATATGCTAAGAAGGAAAATACAAGATTCATTAGTCCATCAAAGCTATACTTAAGCTAGCATGAAATAAGAAAATTGTACTATTAGTCATAAGCATATTAAATGCTCCATCTTCATGTTCCATCAAGGCACTTGTTCTAAAGACAAGGCTCTAAATGAGGCTCACATGAATCATATGGAAGGAGAACAAGCATTTGCTAAGAATTAAAAGTAACTCATCTTCATTGGGGATAAGAGAGACTTGAAAATTGCTAGACTACAATAAAGCGTCCAATGATTCACATGAGTTAGCAATCACCCAAGAGTTAGTAGTTAGCAAAATTAGAGGTTAGTTAGTCATGTTAGGAAGTTACCTAGACATGAAAGTAAAGATCAAACAACAATCTATTGTAAAAGGCAAATACAAAAGTAGTAAAAGCTTGAAGAAAATAATGCACTAGAATAAGAAAAGATGGAAAGAAAGAAAGATCAATTCTTGCATTGAGTTATCACCTACTCTAATTACAAGATTCTCTCTCTCTCTCTCTCTCTCTCTCTCTCTCTCTCTGTGCTGGATTCTAGAAGGAGAAAGAAAATTACAATAGACTCTAAAGAAAAACCTAGAGAAAATCCCAACAATTTTCCCAAAAATACAATGCTCTTCTTTTCTCTCCGATTACAGAGGTCCTAGGGGTCTATTTATAGGCTCCAGAAGACGAGGCCTTCCAATCTCAGCCGTGGGATTAATCGCTGGATCAACGGCCAGAGGATTGCCGCGGATCCGCGGCCAAAGCCGCGTTTCTGCGACAGAATCTTGGCCGTTGCGCCAGCGAATTCTTCTGACATTCTGTTATTCTTCATGTGCCTTGCTGGACCTTC
The DNA here is from genome assembly GCA_038442645.1 of Agave tequilana. Taxonomy (NCBI): domain Eukaryota; kingdom Viridiplantae; phylum Streptophyta; class Magnoliopsida; order Asparagales; family Asparagaceae; genus Agave; species Agave tequilana. The sequence continues at coordinate 118,974 of JAVJIF010008029.1, read as the reverse complement.
TAGAATGTGGGGAATATTCGTGGATGGATCCAGATATGGGCTTCTTCTCTGGGCTTCTAAATTAATCCTTTAATTCCCTTAAAAAATCATTGTTGATGGGCCTTCATCCATTAATGTTGGACCTGAAAAAAGAGAGAAAAAAAAAAAAAAATCTAATTTTTCTTTATATAAAGCATAGTAAGTGAAAAATGATACATTAATGAACTCCAATTACACCCCCATACCTAGCTTTTGCTCGTCCCCGAGCAAAAAGAAAAGAGAAAAAATCCTAACTAAATTATTAGACTATTTTCGTAGGTGACACGATTGCATGAGCTCGTGCAACAAGTGGTTAAACCTCTAGGTTACCCTAGAGGAGGAGTATTGTCTCCTGAGGGTTTTCAGCGGATTGCACCCACAAAATCCATGAAAAAAAAATGTTAGTGAAAAAAGAAAAAATTTTATGATCCATGTTTTTCAAGAATTTCATTGATCTATCGGTTTCGGGTTACCTTAAACTTGTCTTTCTTTTTATAAGTTTCCATTTAAAGTCTTGTATTCAACTTAGGTTAAGTTTTTAAGGAACAGAGAGAAAACTGGATTTGTATTAAGCCTAACATATATACATCTATGTATATGAGGAATTTTCTTAGACTTGAGTTATTTATTTACTTTATATACATATATATTTTTCTTTTATTTATTTATTTATTATTTTTTCTCTTCTCTTTTTTTTTTTCTTTTTTTTCCATTAATTCTTATATTCACATCTCCTTAGCTTCATTAGGCTTTCTAATTTACCCATGTAGCGAGCCTTTTACCGATGACTCTCAAACCAGCCGGTCTTAGGGAACCAGATGAAGATACATCCCTAAGGTCCAAGGACTCGAGTAAACTAGGCCACGAATGCTAAGGACTTAACCACCTTTAGGCGTGACTGACCATGCTTTTTAAGGCATAACTAACCAGCTTAATTAGTGATTAAGTTTTTATTTTATATTTATTTATTTATTATTATTCTTTTTGATATATATATATATATATATATATATTATATATATATATATATATATATAATATATATATATGTGTGTGTGGTGTGTGTGTAAATAGAATCACTAAGTCTTTGATTAATCCCTCAATATGTCAATGTTATAATGCTCAGGAAAGAATCAAAATCTAGCTATCTTTTCTATTCTTTTTCTTAACCTAAAGATCCGACAAAACTCCTTTTTTCAACTTATATTAAGAAATCTTAGTTTAGAATATCCGTAATTCCTGAGATCAAGTTAATTCTTTAAAAATGGATCAAAATATTTTTTTTCTTTTTTTTCTTTTTTCCTTCTTCTTCTTTTTTTTAAATTTATCCTAAAAGGAAATGAAAAATCCTAAAAAAAATGAAAAATCCTATGTTAGTATCTACCCCCTATACCTATCTCATGCATAATCCCCAATGTATGCAAGATAATGTATGCATGAAACAGGTAAAGAAAAGGTGTCACCCTCTTCGTCGGCTTGGACCAGCGGTGGTGCTAGGTCCGGCTGACTATGAACGCCGCAGACCTCCTCAATTCGGTCTAAACGAGCTGTCTGCTCATCAACTTGTTTGCGTAATCTAATTTGTCCCCGAAATATCTTCTTCATGCCTCGCCAAATGGTAGACATGAAGGCACGTGAATCAGCAGAGGGGTCCTGTTGCCAAAAGGCAGGCTCATCCTCTTCCTCTAAAAGTTCCTCTGAAGAGGACTCAACTGGTGCATCTTCGGACTTGACACTAGGTTTCCAGACCGCATGAAGACAACTGTTGTAGGCACTAGTGGCCCTCTCTGGTGCAATGAATACCCTCTCGTATGAGTCAAAAACTTCATCTGGTAGGAAAGTCCTACACAGACGAGTTATCAAAACTGGGTGTGAGTATTTTGCATCACGTGTGCGTGAGGAATTTGTGATTAGATTATGGAAGATTATTTTATTAATGCAGATCATGTGTTGCCGAGTCATGAGGTCATGTATGATTTGCAGCACTGGCTTGTTAAAGGAGGTTGTGTGGTCCAGCCCTAAAATGTTGCGTTGAATCCAGCAACTAACGTAATGTATATTTTTAAACATTGTACTGGCTTTGAGTCCCTGTCTTGCTCTGTACAGCGAGCCCCCATTATAGACCTGTAATCAATTAAAGGAAGGGGGTCGCTATGATGTGGGTTACATGGGACATGCGTGAGTTCCTCTAGCAGAGGAAGCGTGATAATGATGTCTCCCGTGGGCATATGTACCATGATTGGTATGTGTCAAAGTTCACAGAAGCGTAGTCTATGGAAGTGTAGAATAATTTGACTAGCTCAGGACAATAATAAGTTTCTCTATCTGAATTATCATATATCAAAGCAGACCAATCCAAGCTCGAATACGATCTAAGAAAATATGCTCATATCTGTTAACATCTCTAAGAATTCGAGAAAATCTTTTTCAGCGAATATTGACGGTGCCATGATTAAGAATATAAAGCAACGAGAAGATATACGCAAACCTCCCCCAGATTACATGGGGAAAACTCAAAATCGATTGCAGAGATTAATCGGCTGTGGAAGCAGATGAACAGGTACTAGATCTGGAGATTTAAGAGGGCCGCGACAGAGGGAAATTTGGCGGCGCTCCAGAGGTGCACAGATTGCCGCGGATGCGCGACTTTGGTCGAGGAAACGCGGCACTGTTGGAGAGGCAGAGGGGGAGAAAAATTTGAGGGGCGGCGCTGGCGTTTCTGGGGTGAGACTAGGGTAAGGAATAGAGACGGGGGGTAGAGGATATTTATAGAGAGCTGAGAAAGATAAAATCCCCAAATTACCCTAGTTGGAATTAGGAATTTACAACCCTAGGGTAATTTAAAGGAGTTTATGGAGAGAGGAAAGTCCTAGGTGCTATTTAGCACCTAAGTCCATTTATTTTTATTTATTATTATTTTTTTCTTTTTCTTCTATTATTATTTATTTATTTATTATTATTTATTTTCTTTTTTTCTTTTCTCTTTTTTTATTTTTATTTTTATTATTATTTACAAGAGAGGTCCCAAAATGATACACATGAGATACTCGGAAAATTGACAAAAGATGTGGTCACATGTAGACTGGGTCACAAAGACCAGTTCAAGAACATCGTGTGACTCAAACTCTGTAGTAAAAATGGCTTTAGGCGTTGACCGTTGACTGTAAAAGTGTTACCATTTTTAGGATCAAAAACTTCAATAGCACCATGAGGGAAGACACTTTGAACGATGTATGGACCTGACCACCTGGTTTTCAGTTTACCAGGAAAAAGGTGGAGCCTCGAGTTAAACAACAGAACTTTTTATCCTGAGACAAAAATTTTCCTATGAATTGATTTATCGTGGAAGAGCTTAGTTCTTTGTTTTGCAATCTGAGCGTTATCATATGCATCGTTTCTCAGTTCTTCCAATTCGGATATTTGCAATTTTCTCAAAACACCGGCTTTGTCCAAGTCCACATTCAGCTGTTTCAATGCCCACATAGCTCGGTGCTCTAACTCCACAGGCAAGTGGAATGGTTTTTCAAATACAACTCGATATGGAGACATACCGAGGACAATCTTGTAGGCTGTCCTATAAGCCCATAGGGCATCATGAGTTTGATAGACCAGTCCTTACAATTCTGTCCAACAGTTTTTTTCAATATTAGTTTGATTTGTCTGTTGGTGACTTTCACTTGCCCGTTCGTCGGAGGAGGATAGGCCGTGAATAATTTATGAGAGATAGAGTATTTTCGCATTAGGTTTTCCAAAGCTCGGTTGTAGAAATGACTTTCGTTATCATTAATTATAGCACGGGGGCTCCGAAGCGTGAAATGATGTTTTCCCATAAAAACTTGATGACAACTTGGTGTCATTTGTCCTAGTTGGAATAGCTTCAGCCCACTTAGAAACGTAGTCTACAGCCACCAAAATATATTGGTTTCCATAAGACAGAGGGAAGGGTCCCATGAAGTCAATGCCCCACAAATCAAAAATTTCTACCTCCAAGATAGGTGTAAGAGGCATCATGTCTCTACGTGTGATTCGACCCGTCATTTGACATCTGGCACAGAGCTTGCAAAAAGTATACGCGTCTTTAAAGAGAGTGGGCTAGTAGAATCCACTCTGAAGGACTTTTTCAGCAGTCTTTCGTGGACCAAAATATCTACCGCAAGCTAACTTGTGACAGAACGTCAAAACACAATGATGTTCATCCTCAGGAAGACACCTTCTAATTATCTGGTTAGGACAATATTTGAATAAATACGGTTCATCCCAAAAGAAAAACCGTATTTGACTCCTAAAGCGGTATTTGTCCTGACCTGACCAATCGGAAGGACTTCGCCCGGTTGCAAGGTAGTTTGCTATATCAGCATACAAGGGCTCTTTACACATTGTGAAAATGTGTTCGTCAGGAAAGTTGTTATTGATTGGTATTGTCTCTGTTGGTGCATTGGGAATTCGCGAAAGGTGATCTTCTACCACATTCTCAACACCCTTTTTGTCCTTAATTTCCAAATCAAACTCTTGGAAAAGAAGTATCCATCGAATCAGTCTAGCCTTTGCATCCTTCTTTTGCATCAAGTATCTAAGGGCGGAGTGATCAGTAAATATCGTTGTCCTTGATCCTAGTTGGTATTGACGGAATTTCTCCAACGCAAACACAACAGTAAAAAATTCTTTTTCAGTAGTTGTGTAATTTAGTTGGGCTTCATTGAGCGTCCTACTAGCATAATAAATCACGCGTTGCCTATTATCAATACACTGTCCTAGAACAACGCCTATAGTATAATCGGAGGCATCACACATGATTTCAAAAGGCCTAGTCCAATCTGGTGCAGAAATTATCGGTACCGAGACAAGTCTGTGCTTAAGCTCCTCCCAAACTTGTAAACATTCTTCATCAAATTTGAAGGACACATCTTTTCCTAAGAGATTTGTCAAAGGTCTAGCAATTTTGCTAAACCCCTGAATGAATCGTCTATAGAAACCAGCGTGCCCTAGAAATGATCTAATGTCTTTTAAGCATTTTGGCTCAGGGAGCTTTGCTATTACTTTCACTTTAGATCTATCAACCTCAATTCCTTTGTTTGAAACTTTGTGCCCTAAGACTATTCCTTGCTTGACCATAAAGTGACACTTCTCCCAGTTGAGTGTCAAGTTTTTCTCCATGCATCGTTGTAAAATCAGCTTAAGATGGTGCAAGCATTGTTCAAAGGAATCGCCATATATCAAGAAATCATCCATGAAAATCTCCAAAAATCTCTCCACCATGTCAGAAAAAAGACTAAGCATACAACGTTGAAGCGTTGCAGGAGCATTGCATAGGCCGAAGGGCATTCTTCGGTATGCAAATGTTCCAAAGGGACAGGTGAAGGTGGTTTTGTCTTGATCCTCGGGAGCGATAGGGATTTGATAATATCCTGAATATCCATCCAGAAAATAGTAGTACTCATGTGCCGCTAGTCTCTCGAGCATTTGGTCTATGAACGGAAGGGGAAAGTGATCTTTACACGTGGCAGTATTCAATTTTCGGTAATCAATACAGACTCGAATCTTCATAGGAAGTCGAGTTTGTACCAATTCTTTCTTATTGTTTTCTACCACGGTAAACCCTGCTTTCTTTGGCACAGCGTGGACTGGACTTACCCATTGGCTATCGGATATGGGATAGATAATCCTATTGTCTAACAGCTTCAAAATCTCAGCTCTAACAGCCTCCTGCATGATTGGGTTCAGTCTACGTTGCGGGCCACGTTTTGGTTTTGCATCCTCCATCAAATTAATCCGGTGTTGCACTATGGAAGGACTAATCTCCTTTATATCAGCCATGGTCCAACCGATGGCTTCTCGATTTTCTCTTAACACTGTAAGAAGTCCTCTTCTTGTTGTTTCGTAAGATGGGACGCAATGATCACGGGACAAGCTTCTTTCTCATCCAAGTATTGGTACTTGAGATGGTTTGGAAGAACCTTAAGCTCGGAAGAAGGGACAGGATCTATCAATGATTGTTCTTTGTGCAAGGGAAGGATAGGGGTGCCGTTTGTGGCCCATTCCACAGTGGACTAAATGATCTGATCAAGGTTGAAGTCATCAGACTCTAATTCAAATTCTTTATTGGACTTATATTCAATCTCCATGTCATGTTCACTTGTTAATCCCTCGATTAAGTTCACTTCAAATGACTCATTATCCAAATCTCTAGGTTGTTTTCCGAGGTGGAAAACATTCACCTCTTTTGTCATATCTTCAAAAGTTAGACGCATTGAGCCATTCCTACAATTGATGATTGCGTTTGCAGTGGCTAGGAAGGGTCGTCCTAGAACCAGGTGTCTGAGCTTTGGGATTGTGTACGGGTTGCGTCTCTAGAACAATGAAGTCTACGGGGTAAATGAATTCCCCGACCCGTATCAGAACATCTGTAATATCCCCATTGGGAATCTTTACAGATCGATCATCCAGTTGTATAGTAACTTTGGTTGGACGGAGGTCGCCCAACCCAAGTTGCTGATACACAGAGAAAGGAAGATGATTGATGTTGGCTCCTAGATCAAGTAACGCCCTATTGATCGTGGCTGTCCTATAATACAGGAAATGGTTGGACTCCCTGGGTCCTTATATTTCACAGGAATTGGCCCAGTTAGCAACTCACTTATGTTTGAAGCTAGGAAGACCTTCTTTGGGACATTTGCTTTCCTTTTCTTGGTGCACATATCTTTTAAGAACTTGGCATATGATGGGACTTGTTGTATGGCATCAAGAAGGGGTACATTGATCTGGACCTGATTAAACATTTTCCTAATCTTCTCCATTTGAGCATTAATCTTTTGGTTTGCTAGCCTATTAGGAAATGGTACAATAGGCTTGTATGGTTGCTCATTTGTCTTGTCTTTGTCATTGGATTTTGAGGTTGACGGTTGTGAACTTGAAGATGGATCATTTTGAGTTGGTGGTACCAGAACATGAGGTGTTGATACTGATACAGATTTATTGGGTTGATTGAAAACCTGATTGTCTATCTGCTTTCCAGATCTCAAAATATGAACAGTAATGCATTGACTTGGACCTATGTCTTCAGCTTCATGAATAGGGAAGGGGTTTTTAGGATTGGGCAATGGCTGACTTGGTAGTGTTCCTTTTTGTCTTTCATTCAAAGAGTTAGCCAATTGACCTATCTGAACCTCTAACCTGTTGATATCCTAATGATGGGTGTTCATCATTGAGGTCTGGTTTTTGGATAAGTTTTTAATCATTCTTTCCAGATCTGACAATCTTTTATCTGGATGATTTTGTGTTTGTTATTGCTGATATGTGGGATGGAAGCTTGATTTAAAATTTGGTGGACTCTGGTGGAACTGGGTTGATGAGACTGAGCAGGATATTGGTGTGAGAATGGTTGCCTTGGTTGCTCATGACCAGACTGACTCCATGAGAAATTTGGATGGTTCCTCCATCCCAGATTGTATGTTTTGGAGTACGGATTGTAGCTGGGTCTGGTGTATGCTGCATTCATATTTTCAGGGTACATTTGAGCTTGGTAGACAAGACACTCTTCAAATAGATGGTTAAGAGCTGTTGGAACCTGACAAGTTCAAGATGTTTAAGTTTCTCCAATTACAAGATTTTGATGATGGACGAACACTACTACTACATGATGATTGCTCTACCTCAGATGAAGATTATTGAAGCTTATGGGTACATGCGGGAAGTTATTGTGTCAACTTAGAAATATTTGTGAAAGCCTTGATAACTTACACAAAAATCCCCTCCTAGTCGACTTGACATAAAGCCCTAGTCGACTAGTCCACTTAGAACAAAAAATCCTAACTCTCTGTTTGGACTCTGTAAGCCAATTAGTCGACTTGACTTTCCTACCTAGTCGACTAACAGATACCCTAGTCGACTAACTCTATTTCCAAGTCGACTAATAGTTGATACAAAAATTATCCAACTCTCTGTATCTTTCTGAAACCAAAATTAGTCGACTACCCTTTTTATCCAGTCGACTAATACAGTTATAAGTCGACTACAAGTTAGTTATAGTCGACTAATTTCAGTTATCCAGAAACTTTTGTTTCCAACAGACACTTCCCTAGTCGACTAACAATCTTACCTAGTCGACTAATAAGTGAACTTTTGCCTAGCCTAGTCGACTAATCCAGTATCCTAGTCGACTATAGGTAGTTTCTGACTGTTGGATAGTTTCTCTTATCTGATTCATTTGGCAACGTTTTCCAACGTTTAAAATGTCTGAATTGGTGCCATAACTACCCTAACTGACCCTAGTGTTCATCTATAAATAGGGAAGTTATTCCTAAGGCCAATTACCAATTCATTCCATCAGATTTCCAAAGCCAAATTTCTAGAAACCTGAAAACTGAAATTTGCAACTTCTTTCTTCACCAAAAGCCATTTCCCTTAGTGAAGAATTCTGAAGTTAAACCTTCCTATACTGAACCTTGTCCACTACACATTCTGAATCAAGGCTATAGGAAGTTATTGTATTCATTTCAAAGAAAGTTGTACAAGGAGTCTTCTTGGGTGTAGAAGATTGTACAAGGCGTGTTCTCTTGGTGGAAGAGAAGTTGTGCACGTTGGCAAAGGGTGTTTGTCAAGTGGTGCACAAGGCACTTGTTGTAGGGTGTACACAAGGAAAGAAAGGGAAAATCTCAAGCATTTGCTTGGGGACTGGATGTAGGTCACAAGGACCGAACCAGGATAACTCTCCACTGTTTGCGTTTGTATTTTCTGTGGTTATCTCTTTTGATTGCTTTAATTTCTGCAAGTAATTTGTTTTAATTTTTAATTAACACTATTCACCCCCCCTCTAGTGTTGTTTTGCTTGGTATATAGATCCTACATTTGGTATCAGAGCAGGTTTCAAGGCAAACAACCATACAAGGATGGCAACGGAATTCCAATCATCCCAATTCAAAGAGGGTCATTCTACACAACGTCCACCACTCTTTGACGGAACCAACTACAATTACTGGAAGTGTAGAATGAAGATCTACTTGCAGTCGCTCAACTACGATCTTTGGAACATCGTAGAAGCCGAGTACACCAAGCCTACAACCAACTATGACGCTTGGAGTGAAGAACAAAAGAAGAATGCAAATCTGGATGCCAAGGCGATGAACGCTCTCTTTTGTGCCTTAACCAAAGAAGAGTTCAACCGTGTGTCTACATCAACCTCTGCACATCAAATATGGCATACACTCGAGGTAACACACGAAGGTACGAACAAGGTTAAGGAATCTAAAATTTCTGTTCTTGTCCACAGATTTGAATTGTTCAAGATGAAGGAGAACGAAACCATATCCGACATGGTTACAAGGTTCACCGACATCACCAACACTCTTGCATCCCTTGGAAAGGACTACACTCAAGTTGAACGAGTCCGTAAGATCCTTCGAGCACTCACACCGGAATGGGAGAAGAAGACAACCGCCATTGAAGAGGCGAACGATCTCTCCACCATGACATTAGAAAACCTAGTCGGTAATCTAATGGCATATGAAGTGCAAATAGAAGAAAGAAAGAAGGACGAACAACAAAATCAATCCAAGAAGAAAGTTCTTGCCTTCCATGCAACTTCAGATACGGACGACTCGGATGAAGATGAAGAAGAAATGGCCATGATTTCAAGAAAGTTCAAAAGGTTCTTAAAACAAGGTAAGTATAATAAGAATAAAGATACTAACGATATTCCTACTTGTTTTAAGTGTAACAAACCAGGCCACATGAAGAAGGATTGTCCATTGATGAAATCAAAAGAACATTTCAAGACTTTCAACAAGTCCAACAAGTTCAACAAGTTCAACAAGAAGAAGAAGGCCTTTCAAGCAACATGGGATGATAGCGACTCATCTTCCTCGGACGAAGAAGAAGCAACGGAAACCGCCAATATTTGCTTCATGGCCCAAGAAGATGAGGTACAAGATTATGATGATTTATTAGAAGCCTTTAATGAACTTTATAATAATTTCAAATCTAAAAAGATTAGAAATAAAGTTTTAATAAAGGAAAATGAAAAACTTATTAATGATAATTCAATTCTTGTTTCTCAAACATCATCTTTTAGTTCTCAAAAAGAAGATTTTGAAAAAGTTATTGTATCTTTAAAAAGAGACAATGAAGTTTTCTTAAAAGAGAATGCTTTACTTAAAAAGGAAACTTTTTCTTTAAGTTCTAGAATTAATGTTTTAGACAAAGATATGATATGTTTCAAAGTTAAGTATGAAGATCTTTTGAAAAATGTAAATAAATTTAATAAAGGAAAGGAGAATTTAAATATGTTATTATCTTCTCAAAAGATGTCTAACAATCATTTTGGTCTTGGTTTTTCAAAAGATAAGATGTATAAACCTATTCATGTTGGTATTGGATTTTCAAAACCAATTTTGTAAAATCTACACATGTTCATAATTCATACAATTCTTTTGTAAAAAGAAATGATATTTCAAAAAGAATTAGATGCAAATATATATGGGTTCCTAAGAATCTAAATAATGTTGATAAAAATGTTTATATTGCATCTTTTATACATGATGTGTGTAATTCTAAGAATTATGTTTATACTAACAAGTGGAAACCAAATTCCAATTGGATTTGGGTTCCTAAAGGCTAACCTTTTTCGGACCCTATCATGATGGGTACCATATTTATTGTTTTATCTTATAGGTACCTAACAAAGAAAAGTGGATACTTGATAGTGGGTGTTCCAAACACATGACCGGACATATGCAACTATTGTCCTCCGTTCAAATAAAAAAGGGAGGTACAGTGATCTTTGGAGACAATAACAAAGGAAAAGTTATTGGAACCGGCATAGTTGGTAATCTTTCAAAACCTCTTATTGAAAATGTTCTTTTGGTAAGTGGTTTAAAACACAATCTATTAAGTATTAGTCAATTATGTGATAAGGGTTATAAAATTGTGTTTGAAAAAGATGTTTGTCTTATTTATGATGCTAATATGAAAGATATTTTATTTAAAGGTTTTCGAAACAATAACATTTATGAATTGTCAATAACATGCATACCATCAAATGAAAATTTATGTCTAATTGCTTCAAATAATGATTATTTTTTATGGCATAAAAGATTTGGTCATTTGAATATGAAAACTATTTCTAAGATTTCAAAATTTGACTTAGTTAAAGGTCTTCCAAAAATTGCTTTCAAAAAGGATTATTTTTGTGATTCTTGTCAATTAGGAAAACAAGTTAAATCATCTTTTAAATCAAAAGATTTGGTTTCTACAAAAAGACCTTTAGAATTATTGCATTTGGATTTATTTGGTCCTACTCGTGTTTCTTCATTAAACAAAAGTAGATATGTTTTTGTCATTGTTGATGATTATTCTCGTTTTACATGGGTAATTTTTCTGAAAAATAAAAATGACACTTTTGATGAATTTGTAAGTTTTTGTAAAAGAATTCAAAATCAAAAGTCTCTAAACATAGTCACTATTCGTAGTGATCATGGAGGAGAATTTGAGAATGAATCTTTTTCAAATTTCTGTAATAAGTATGGTATTACACATAATTTTGCATTTCCTAGAGCATCTCCTCAAAATGGTGTTGTAGAGAGAAAGAATAGGACTTTGCAAGAATGTGCTAGAACTATGCTTATGGATAGTAACTTACCAAAATATTTTTGGGCTGAAGCAGCTGCTACTGCTTGTTATGTTTTAAATAGAGTGCTTATTCGACCATTTTTAAATAAAACATCTTATGAATTGTTTCATAATCGGATTCCCAAAGTTTCGTATTTTAAGATTTTTGGATGTAAATGTTTTATCTTAAATACAAAAGATGCTTTAGATAAATTTGATGCTAGATCCAATGAAGGTATTTTTGTTGGTTATTCTACTCATAGTAAAGCATATAGAATTTTTAATAAGAAATCATTTACTATTGAAGAATCATTACATGTTAAATTTGATGAATCCTTGACTAAACTTGTTTCTAATGATTCTCCACATGATGATGATCATATTATAGTTTCTCCTAATGAAAATATTGTTATATCTTCTGTTGATACTAACTTGTCTAAGGATGAAGAGATTCCTACCGAGTTACCGAAAGCCTATGTTGAAGTAAGGAATCATCCACAAGATTTGGTAATTGGAGATATAAATCAAGGCGTTCAAACGAGATCCAAGTTGAACTACATGACACAAATTGCCTTCATTTCACTCATTGAACCGAAGAATATCAACGAAGCATGTGCGGATGATTTTTGGATAATTGCCATGCAAGAAGAGTTGAACCAATTTGTAAGAAATGATGTTTGGGATCTTGTACAACGTCCTACTGATCATCCCGTCATCGGCACCAGATGGGTCTTTAAGAACAAACTCGATGAATCCGGTGAAGTCATTAAGAACAAGGCAAGGTTAGTAGCACAAGGGTACAATCAAGAAGAAGGTATTGATTTTGATGAAACTTATGCACCTGTCGCAAGACTTGAATCAATTCGTATATTACTTGCTTTCTCATGTTTTATGAATTTCAAACTATATCAAATGGATGTTAAAAGTGCCTTTTTAAATGGAATTATTAAAGAAACTGTTTATGTTGAACAACCACCAGGTTTTGAACATGAAAAATTTCCAAACCATGTTTTCAAACTTAAAAAAGCTTTATATGGTTTAAAGTAAGCACCCCGTGCTTGGTATGATAGATTAAAGAGTTTTCTTTTAAATTCTGATTTTAAAATGGGAAGTGCAGATACTACTCTTTTTATCAAACATGTTAATAAAGATATCTTAATCATTCAGATTTATGTTGATGATATATTATTTGGTTCTACTAACGATAATCTTTGTCAAGAATTTTCTAAGACCATGCAGAGTGAATTTGAGATGAGCCACATGGGCGAACTCACTTACTTCCTCGGTCTACAAATCAAACAAATGAAGGATGGAATCTTCATTTCCCAATGCAAATACGCTAAGGAACTTCTAAAGCGATTTGGCATGGAAAATTCTGGTCATAAGAATACTCCCATGAGTACGACTACTTTTTTGGACATAGATGAAAATGGTAAGAATGTCGATCAGAAACTCTATAGAGGTATGATTGGCTCTCTACTTTATATTACTTCTAGTAGACCTGATATTATGTTTAGCGTATGCTTATGTGCTAGATATCAGTCAAATCCTAAGGAATCACATATTAAAGCCGTGAAAAGGATCTTTAGATATTTAAATAACACAATCAATTACGGTTTATTTTATCCAAAGTCATGCACATTTGATTTATTATCTTATAGTGATGCTGATTTTGCTGGTTGTAAATCTGACCGGAAGAGTACTAGTGGTACTTGTCATTTTTTGGGACATTCACTAGTATCTTGGTTCAGTAAAAAACAAAATTCCGTATCCTTATCAACAACTGAGGCAGAATATATTGCTGCTAGTGTTGCATGTGCACAAATTATATGGATGAAACAAACTTACTTGATTATGGCATGACTCTCACAAATTCACCTATTATGTGTGATAATACAAGTGCTATTAATCTATCTAAAAATCCAGTTCATCATTCACGTACCAAACATATTGATATTAGACATCATTTTTTACGTGATCATGCTTTAAAAAGATGATATTTCTTTAAATTTCATATCAACTGATAATCAAGTTGCTGATATATTAACTAAACCACTGAAAGAAGATACCTTTATAAAGTTTAGAAGAGATTTGGGTATTTGTAATTTTTCAGATCTTAAAACAAATTTTTTCAAATTTTTTCAAAGGCAGTTTTTACAACAATTAGTCGACTTACAATTATTATTAGTCGACTTATAAAAAGCCTTAGTCGACTTGAAAATTTCCCTAGTCGACTCCTGTGAGAAACAGAAACTTCAATTTCTGATTTGTCAAGAGTTAGTCGACTATAGAAAATTTACAGTCGACTAGTCCTATTATTAGTCGACTAGTCTAGTCCTGTAAGTCGACTAATACTGTGAAATTTCTGTTTTCTGTTTTCGGATTTCTGCTTCAAACCCGACCCATTTACTTTAAGTCACGGATCCGTTTACACCTAGTTTTAATCCTATCCATTCATCTCTATCCAGGATACATCTTCACCCTTCATTCCTTTCATTACCTCACTCAAACCCTAGAAATTTCCTCATTCTCTTCTTCCAGCCGAACTCTCAGTCGATCAGAAGAAGCGAGGGCACCCAGGTTCTGCAGCAACTTCCAGAGAAATTTCTTCAAAATCTCTCCACAGTTCTTCATCTCTGGGTATAATCTCTCTAATTTCAGTCTATTACTTCCATATCTACTTTCTACTTGATTCAATTTAGTTTTCATCATGTCCCGTTCAAAGAAAACTAAATTTACTCCAGGTTCATTATCCTCCAATGTTGATTTTAGGAATTTCCTGAAAAATCCTGACCTAGAGGCTGATTATCTTAGACTGTCAACTCTAGATATAATTCCAGGGAGGTTTATCAAATATGATGACTTTTATCAATATGATATCATGTCATTTCTTAGAACTTGTGGCTTGTATAATATGTTTTCCACTGAATTCAAACAAGCCTATTATCCTTTTCTCATTTATCTGTTCTACACCAATTTAGCATATGAAGATAATGAGAATGCTACCCATCTTGATTCCTATGTTAAAAGTGTCCACATTAAGCTTTCCATCAAGTCTATTGGACGTATCCTGTCCATTCCATATAGTGGCCTCTCACTTGATGATATTGTGATGGATGATGAAGATGTCTTAGGTCAAATCTTTCTACCCGGTCAACATTTGCCTATGTCTAACAATAAGCTCAAGCCTATTCCCCGTCTTATTGGTAGAATTCTTTCATATAACATCTGCCCCAAGACTGGTAGTTATAATTACTACTCCAGGGAATTATCGTCTTGTGTCTATGCTATTATGGCTGGACTTGACGTTAATTGGGCTAAGATCATCTTTGACACAATGGTCAAGTTTCATTCCTCTTTCCTTCCCTTTGGCGCATTTCTAACTCCAATCTTTCGGAAGTACCATGTTGATCTCGCTTCTGAAAATACTGTTGTTAAGATCTTTGAGTTCTTTGATCGTGCCGCCATCAACCGAATGAAATTACCTGAGTTTCCTTCTCATGAACCACAACAACCATCTTCACCTCCACCTAGTCCACATGGTCCTTCTACCTCTTCACAACCTTTCACTGACCCACCTCCAACTCAACCACCTCCATATGCCGATGCTTTCTATAACTCCATGTCTGCCCAGATTGCATCACTTCAATCTCAACAACAAGCTTTGTTGGATTCTCAGTCTCAAATTATTGAGAATCAATCCTTGATGATGACTAGGCTGCATTCCATTGAATCTACTCAAACAGCCATTATAAGTCTTCTCAAGATCCATATCCCACCTCCTCCTCCCGGATCCGAGGATTGAAGCTATTGGCGTTGGTGTCTCTCTTTATGTTTTTGCTTTTCGCACTCTTATATATATATATTTTTTTGTTTCACGACTATGTATTTTCTCTTTTTGTTAATGACAAAGGGGGAGAAATATGTTAAGTGTTATATGTAACTTTGTGTTATTGTTATGTTATGTGAGAATTTTATGTTGTGATATGTGTATCTGTGTTTGTGTATCGTGATATGTGTATCTGTGTTTGTATATCTATGTGTTTATGGTACATATTCTGAAAATTCTGCATGTTGTGCAACTATGTGACAAAATCAAGGATTTTTGACATATATATGTTATGGATACTAACATATAACCATGCAGGTGCAACCTAACATTTTCTGCAGGGGCAAAATATTTTTTATAACTTAGTTACTGCAGGGGAGTTTTGTTGCAGGGGGAGCCATCATAGACATATGTTGTCATCATCAAAAAGGGGGAGAATGTTGGAACCTGACAAGTTCAAGATGTTGAAGTCTCTCCAATTACAAGATTTTGATGATGGACGAACACTACTACTACATGATGATTGCTCTACCTCAGATGAAGATTATTGAAGCTTATGGGTACATGCGGGAAGTTATTGTGTCAACTTAGAAATATTTGTGAAAGCCTTGATAACTTACACAAAAATCCCCTCCTAGTCGACTTGACATAAAGTCCTAGTCGACTAGTCCACTTAGAACAAAAAATCCTAACTCTCTGTTTGGACTCTGTAAGCCAATTAGTCGACTTGACTTTCCTACCTAGTCGACTAACAGATACCCTAGTCGACTAACTCTATTTCCAAGTCGACTAATAGTTGATACAAAAATTATCCAACTCTCTGTATCTTTCTGAAACCAAAATTAGTCGACTACCCTTTTTATCCAGTCGACTAATACAGTTATAAGTCGACTACAAGTTAGTTATAGTCGACTAATTTCAGTTATCCAGAAACTTTTGTTTCCAACAGACACTTCCCTAGTCGACTAACAATCTTACCTAGTCGACTAATAAGTGAACTTTTGCCTAGCCTAGTCGACTAATCCAGTATCCTAGTCGACTATAGGTAGTTTCTGACTGTTGGACAGTTTCTCTTATCTGATTCATTTGGCAACGTTTTCCAATGTTTAAAATGTCTGAATTGGTGCCATAACTACCCTAACTGACCCTAGTGTTCATCTATAAATAGGGAAGTTATTCCTAAGGCCAATTACCAATTCATTCCATCAGATTTCCAAAGCCAAATTTCCAGAAACCTGAAAACTGAAATTTGCAACTTCTTTCTTCACCAAAAGCCATTTCCCTTAGTGAAGAATTCTGAAGTTAAACCTTCCTATACTGAACCTTGTCCACTACACATTCTGAATCAAGGCTATAGGAAGTTATTGTATTCATTTCAAAGAAAGTTGTACAAGGAGTCTTCTTGGGTGTAGAAGATTGTACAAGGCGTGTTCTCTTGGTGGAAGAGAAGTTGTGCACGTTGGCAAAGGGTGTTTGTCAAGTGGTGCACAAGGCCCTTGTTGTAGGGTGTACACAAGGAAAGAAAGGGAAAATCTCAAGCATTTGCTTGGGGACTGGATGTAGGTCACAAGGACCGAACCAGGATAACTCTCCACTGTTTGCGTTTGTATTTTCTGTGGTTATCTCTTTTGATTGCTTTAATTTCTGCAAGTAATTTGTTTTAATTTTTAATTAACACTATTCACCCCCCTCTAGTGTTGTTTTGCTTGGTATATAGATCCTACAAGAGCATGGCAGTAGGTACAACCCAAGTTGATCACAGGAGGTGGGTTTACCTGATTCACAACATTTGGTTCCCTAACTTCGAGCAGTTCTAGCCTTTTCATCAATTGTGTTATCTTCGCCTCGGCAGCTATGGAGGATTCAATCGAATGTATACTAGTTCTGGAAGTGGTGGGATTGGTTTTCTCTGGGCAAGACTCCCACTGAATGATTTTTTCTGCTAAAGTTTCAAAGAGGTCCCAACCCTGGTTCTCTTCTTTTTTCAAAAATTTCCCTTGGCATATGGTTTCAAGGAGTGTCTTGGTTTGGTAGTCTAGTCCGTCATAGAGAATTTGGTACTACCGTCACTTCTCTATTCCTTGATGAGGACATTGGGCTAGTAAATCTTTAAACCGTTCGAAATACTTCCAAAATGGTTCACTAGATTTCTGCTTAAACTGCATTATGTTTTTTCTGATGAGGGTGTAGGCTGTCTAAAAAACAGACAAGCCTTTAAAAGCAGAGATCCAAGCTCAAGACGCGTTGGCTCGACACCCGCGTCTCAGCATCAGGACGCGTGGGCTCGACACCCGCGTCTCAGCATCAGGACGCGTTGGCTCGACGCCCGCGTCTCAGCATCAGGACGCGTTGGCTCGACGCCCGCGTCTCAGCATCAGGACGCGTTGGCTCGACACCCGTGTCTCAGCATCAGGACGCGCTGGCTCAACGCCCGCGTTTCAGGATCAAGACGCGCTGGCTCAACGCCCGCGTCTCAGGATCAAGGCGCGTTGACTCGACACCCGCGTCTCAGCATCAGGACGCGTTGGCTCGACGCCCGCGTCTCGGTTGCAACTACCCGAAATAAGGGGCCAGTCACCGCACATGTAGCGGGAAGTGGCCCCTCATTATGGAGCGTTTTCAGGGGCACGTTCATCCCCAGGGACCTCTATAAATAGCCCTGTTGGCATCAACAAACACACACACACAGGGAGAGACGTACCTACATACAGGCATACGCATCCAACACGCGTAGAGAGAGACACGCACGATCACCGGACGAAGGCATCATCAACAGAGAAGGAGAGAAGACTCTTCAGCAAGCTTACTGCGTACTAGCTGCTCTTTGCCTAGCTCCTCTTCTAGAGTTTTGGTAGACAGAGCCGAGTTACTCTCTCTACCAACCGAAGAGAAGATCCCCGACGGTCCAAACAGTCATCCGGTCAACGGAGAACAAGATTCACTCTCCACCGCCACACGAAGAACCCAACATTAAACAAAGGGGGGATTCAAGATTCAACATCCTCCCTCCCTTGTAACCGGAAAGAAAGGAAAGTCTGGTTGTAATTGTTTCAACTGATTCAAGGAAATATTTTACACCCCGATCCTTCTCACCTAAATCTCCTTCCGGGCACCTACAAGAGATGGCGACTCCGCTGGGGACTCTGTTTGTCACTGATGAACAAGCTGTGGCGCAGGATGATGTTCTCCGTAAGGGGAAGATGGTCGAAACGCTCGTTGTCGAGTTCGACCAGGCGAAGTATGAAGAGTTCCTCTCTTCTGGCTCCAAGAGCCCAAAGACCCGCGTCTGCCGCAGGGTCTCAACTGAAAAGCTACCCAAAGCCCAATCTGAGGCTCTGCCGGGTGCCGATGCCCACTGTGCCAAGACAAGTTCACGCGCCAACGCCTCCCAGAAGGCCCGCGTGACCTCAGGCACTGCTGTTGCGATCAACCGCGTCGCACAGAACACACGCGCCAACGCCTCCCAGAAGGCCCGCGTGGTCCCAGGTACCACTGCTGCTGCGATCAACTGCGTCGCGCAGAATACCCGCGTCAACGTCTCTCAGGAGACCCGCGTGGTGAACACTCTTGGTTCTATAAACCAGGAGGTTGTTGGTTTCTCCCCTCCTCCACGACGCAACCGGAATGCTGAGCGTCGACAGAGGAGACGCGCGCGTCAACTCCAAGTCGGAACCGTTGGTTGTCTGACTGGGGGTGGACGCGGCGTACAATCTGATGCCTTGCCCGCACCTCGTCCAGTGCGTGAGATCCGCGTTTGGCGACCCAAACGCGAGACTCCTCAAGTTGAGTCCTCTGAGGACCAACTCATCAAACGCCAGGGTGAAACCTCCACGTCTTTTCAAACGCAGGAAGTACTCACTCGTAGGCGTGGGGCCCAGCAGCCCGCTCTCTCTCAAGCAACTCTGCCCAAACGCATCAGGCAGCAACGCGAGACTCGCGTGCGCGTCATACAGCTGCGTCATGAGAGCCGCGTCCCTGAAGTCTGCGTCCAGGCTGAACAGCACATGACTGTCTCCCGTCTTCGACGTTGCGAGACCAGTCTCTTTAATCCCCCTCCAACGGATTTGAGGAATTATTTGACAAGGAAAAGAAGTGCCAATCAAGCCACTTCGTCATGCTGCTGTCAACAGCTCATCCATATGCTCTCTGGATGCCATTATGGATCAGGCATGCACCAGCAGTCCTTAATCAGACAGCTGACCCTGATTCCCCCGTCAGCCAAAAGAAGACGCTCCCACAGAAGGAGAACCTTTTCAGATGTTGAATACCCGGAGCTTACTGCAAACATGACTAGCAGAAGTAAGGGAAAACAACCAATGGTCAACTCAGAGGAATCTGACTCTGAGCCGGAAGGGGTGTATCAACACACTCGCACCCGGACGGGGGCCATTCCCCCAATTGACTATAATGCCTTAGCCCGCGACATTAGAATGGGTGATTCTCACTCCGCTGTAGTGGAGTCGCAGGCTTCAAACTCTTCCGTCGAGAAGGAGGCTTCCGCCTACATGGCAGACACTCCTGAGGAGACGGCCAGGCGTTTAGAGCAGACGCAGAAGCGCCAGATGGATATAATCGCCTCTCAATAGAGATCCATTGACTCCCTCAAGCATATGCTTGAGAAATTGCTTGAAGAAAGAGCGAGATCTCCTCCTAGACGGCCGAAGGGGAAAGGGAGAAAGGGAGAAAGCCCACCCTCCGAACCTTCCGACGGGACACGACGATCTACCTCGGATGTGTCCAAGCCCTCGTCGCAGGCAAGAAGCGACCCAGACCCGAAAAAGGCTCATGCTAAAAGAATGAGCCTGCTGGAGCAACGACTCAATGCCCTTGCCAGTCGTAAAGATCTCCAAGAGGCTGGAGTAGTCCGGCCCTATCCGGCCGAGTGGGACTTAGTCCCGTACCCTCCTAAGTTTAAGGCTCCAACTCTCCAAGCATTTGACGGGAAGGGGTCACCCAACCAGCACATCTACTACTTCAAATCCCAGACCGGGAATGTAGTAGATAACGACGCTATACTGACGCGACTGTTCATAGGCACCCTAAAGGGGTTGGCCTTTGAATGGTTCATGAAGCTCCCAGAAGGTTCAATCAAGAACTGGAGCGACTTGGAGAAGCTGTTTCTGACACGCTTCTTCGAAGATGACTCGGAAGTGACAATGCCCACCCTTTTAGCAACCAAACAGTGAAAGGGAGAGTCCGTCAAGTCTTTCGTAGAAAGATTTCGGAACGTGGCACTCCGATGTCCAAGCGGCATGACCCAGGCCACCCTGGTGGAAACATGTCGCCATAATCTCCAAACCTCACTCCTTGCTCAAATAGGAGTTGCTGAAAGCCGCACCTGGAAACAATTAGTCCAACAAGGTGAACAGGCTGAGGAGATTGTTGCCCGCGTCAGGGCAGAAGAAGGCAAGCCCAGGCCAGAGAGGTCAACAAGGCGTGCGCAGGACACATCCCTCCAGACAAAGCGGAAGGATAATTTGGCAACGGAGACCAAATCTCCCGCCAAGCCCCAACCAGGCAAAGCGAGTGGCTCTTCAAGCCAGCCCCACGCCAACAAGCAGTATTCCTTCAAGGAGGAACATGTCGATTCGCTCTTCAAGTTACTCAACAAGAGCAACCGACTAAAGCTCCCTGAAATTAGGCGCCCAGACGAAGTCCGCAAGACCGACAATCCCAACTACTGCATGTACCACAGGATGTTGGGACATCCCACCAAAAGCTGCTACGTCTTCAAGGACATCCTTCAGGCTCTGATTGACGCGGAGGTGTTAAAGCTCCGACCAGAGCAGAAGAAGGTCACGGCCAACGTAACGTCAGTTCTCCAGTTCGGGAGACAACCTCCTACACCTGCAGGGGTAACTCCTATTCCAAGGGGAGAATTAAGAGTGGTCAACACAGACCCTCACCAGCAACAGGAGAAGGGCTTGGTAGCCGTCCCTACACCTCAGGGGAAAACCATGTGGGTCCACCCTGACCTCGTCGATGAACAACAATGGACTACTGTGACCAACAGAAAGTCCAAAGGCAAGGCAAAAGCTTCATCGTGCCATGTGATCTGCGCTTCCTCTCGAGAAGCGGATACTGATGTTCCCTCGTTGACTGACTCAGAAGAGGAAACAATAGTCCTGGCCGCAGAGCCCAGCCAACCGATGGCGGGGACCCGTTCAGGACAGGCATACTTGAAGCAGTACGGCGAGACGGTAGCGGCTCCTCCGCAACCAGCCGTAGAACCAGCCAAGCCCTCCACAAAACCACCTGTGGAGAAATAGAAAGAAACCCGATTTTCTCGGGTTCTTTCAAAAGGTGCAGTGGAAGGATCCTCGACACCTTACCGCTTCGATGTCTTGGCTCAACTAGCCAACATCCCGGCACGCATCACCTTGTATGAACTCCTGAGGCTATCAAAGTCAACCAGAGAGGCTCTACAAGAAGCTTTGGCAAATGCTGAGGTCTTCATGACTCGCGTGCCAAGGGAGGAAGATGTAGAGGATTGCCTCCACGCCTCCCCAAATGCTCCCTGCATCACCTTCACAACAGATGACATGCAGGTTAAAGGGAAGCATAACTGACCCCTATACTTCACAGGATATATCGGGTCGTCTGAGGTAAATCGCATCCAGGTAGACCCAGGGTCCGCGCTGAGTATCATACCTCGCCGAGTCATGCAATTTCTGGGCATTCCTACCCATCGTCTGAGCCCTACCCAGACAACTATTTACGGGTTTAATGCCAATAGCTCCCGTCCGATGGGGAAGATCAAGCTCAAATGCCAGATCGGGAGCCTCAAGTCGGAAGTGACATGCTACGTCATTGACGCTGACACTTCCTACAACCTGTTGCTGGGACGATCATGGATTCACCGTAATTCCATCGTTCCCTCCACTCTCCACCAAGTCATGAAATACATTGACGAGAGTGGACAAGTTCAAACGTTGATTGCCGAAAGGCATCCGTTTAAAGGGGTTGAAAACTATTTCACGGACTCCCTCCTATATCAGGATCCTGAGGAGACTAATGAAACCCCGCAACCAGAGGAGCTAGACTCTGGTAATGAGGCTGACATTGAGCCTGAGAAAGAAGAGTGCCTGTGGGAGTTGGAACCCCTTGTAAAGAGCACTAATAAGCTCGATATTGACAACACCACCGACGATGCGGGTGGTTGGTACATTAATGAAGATTTAGATTTTGCGTATTTTCCTGTGTATGTTTCCGATTCAATACCGTCGGATACTACTACCGACGTGGACGATGACCTCTGGTCGGCAATGGATGCTTTGACATCTTTGCATGTACCGGTGAAATCATCTTTCGGGACATACCAAGATAATGGTAATGCGCAAGAATCTATATTTATGGTTCCAGCCAGACGAAAAGGCCAAAGACCAATACTTTTTGGGCGAATCTCGTCTGAACCGATGCCTCACGAAGAATCGGAAGGCGAGGATGAATCCCCTCAGTTCAATCATTATGAACCGAAAGCGCTCAGAATGATGAAACGCATGGGATATGACCTAACCAACAGGCCCGGATTAAACTTCGGTAAAGGAAGGAGAACGCTGCTCCGGTCCTTTGTGCCGAAAGGGAAAGCACCTGATTATTATCATCAGACGCGCTGGGGGTTGGGCTATGTATCAACTCCAGTCCCATCAGCCTCTGATTCTCGAGAGTCGTCAGGTCACGATTGCTCTTCAGACACGTCATCGTGGGAGTCAGATGTCAGTGTCGGCAACATCTTCAAAGGGCTTTCAGTAAACATGGTTTCAACAGGCCATCTGGAAGATGAAGATGAAGAAATGATCCAACCTGATACAGATCCTTGGATCAAACATTTGAATGCTCTTTGGGATATCCGCTTTGAACAGCGTGAGCCACCCACAGAAGATAAGGTTGTTCAAATCAACCTAGGAGATGAGGCCAACCCCAAGCCCATTTTCATAAGTGACGGCTTGTCACCTTCGGAAAAGGAGGATCTAATATCTCTTGTACAAGAGTATATAGACGTCTTCGCCTGGAATTATGAGGACATGCCTGGACTTGATCTCAAGTGGCTATACATCGCCTCAACATCAATCCGGACATGAAGCCTGTTAAACAACAGCAGCGACGGTTCCGTCCAGAGATAATGGAGGCAATTCAATCAGAAGTCAGAAAGCTTATTGATTCTGGCTTCATCAGGGAGGAACAGCATCCCGACTGGGTAGCCAACATCGTCCCCGTCACCAAGAAGAATGGGAAGATCCGGATCTGCATCGACTTCCGTGATCTAAACGAGGCCTGCCCCAAAGACGAATTCCCATTGCCAATCACAGATGTCATGATTGACAATACTTGTGGATTCGAGCGAATGTCCTTTATGGACGGGTTCTCAGGATACAATCAAATCAAGATGTATCCCGATGACGAAAAGCATACCTCCTTCAGGACTCCTCTAGGGGTATATTGCTATACTGTCATGCCTTTTGGACTGAAAAATGCAGGGGCAACATACCAAAGGGCCATGAACGTCATTTTCCATCAGCAGATACGCAAAACGGTGGAATGTTATGTCGATGACATCGCGGTGAAAAGTCGCACTAAAGGTGATCACATAGCAGACCTGAAGGTGGTCTTCGACATCATGCGGGCTCATCAATTGAAGATGAACCCCACCAAGTCCTTCCTGGGGGTAGCAAGTGGCAAATTCCTAGGATTTGTTGTGACTTCCACAGGAATCCATTTGGATCCGGAGAAAGTCCGCGCTATCCAAGATATGCAACCCCCCAGAAGCCTCAAGGAGCTCAGGGGATTACAAGGACGATTGGCGTACATCCGCAGGTTCATATCAAACCTTTCCGGGAGATGCCAACCCTTCGCCAAGCTGATGAAAAAGGGTGTTTCATTCATTTGGGACGACGCTTGTCAAAAAGCATTTGAGGAGATCAAACACTACCTCACCCAACCACCAGTTCTTGCAGCTCCGGTGTCCGGAAAGCCTTTCTTGGTATATGTTCGAGCAATGGATCATTCCCTGGGAGCTCTACTAGCTCAGAATGATGAACAAGGACGAGAACAAGCAATCTACTACCTAAGTAGAACAATGATCGGAGCCGAACATCGGTACAACCCGATTGAGAAGGAATGTTTGGCGCTGGTGTTCGCTATTCAGAAAATGCGACACTATCTAGTAGGCCAAACTATAAATGTCATATCAAAAGTCAACCCTCTGAGGTTACTCATGACAAAGCCTTCCTCGTTGAATGGCCGGCTGGCAAAATGGGCCATGTTGCTATCCCAGTATGATATGCACTTTCTGCCGCAGAAAGCCATTAAGGGACAAGCGGTGGCAGACTTCCTAGCTGAACACCCAGATCCAAGGGCAGCCAAAGTCTACGAGGATCTCCCAGACGAAGTGGCCGAAGCCTACCTGACTCAGACATCGTTCGAAAGTCAAGTGTGGCAACTTTTCTTCGACGGTGCATCAAGGACAAGCCCGAAGGGACACATAGTAGCGGGGGTAGGAGTGATACTCGTCTCCCCACAAAATTATGTGATTTCCCGAGCTGTCTCACTAACGGAGCCTTGTTCCAACAATGTGGCGGAATACAATGCTCTATTGATTGGGATGCAGCTCGCCGATGAGATTGGCGTTAAAAATCTCGAAGCATACGGTGACTCTAAACTCATCGTCAGTCAAATTCGCGGGGAGTACGAAGTCATACATGAGGACTTAGTACCCTATTACAACGTAACTATCCGCATGGCCGAGGGGTTTGCTAACTTCTACATCGACCATGTACCGCGCAGGCAAAATGCGCACGCCGATGCACTCGCATCCCTGGCAGCCTCCTTAGCTCTTCCAACTGGAGCAATGGAGAAGATATTCGTCTACAGCCACGACCTGTATTGCCCGAAAAATACTCTCAAGGACTATCATGAGTCAAAGGGAGATTGTCAGGCAAAGAAGTGCTGGAATTGTCGGCCGGTCCAGAGCTTAAAGACTGGCGATTCCCCTACATCGACTATGTCTTGTACGGCATCCTGCCTGAGGACACCAAGGAAGCGGCTGCCATTCGAAGGAAAGCCCCTAAATTCTACTATAATGCGATCACGCGAACATTGTATCGTCGATCGTATGACGGAATCTTACTGCGGTGTCTCTCACCAAAAGAGGCCCAGGGGGTATTGAAAGAGGCTCACGACGGTACGTGCGGAGCCCATCAACCTGGCCCAAAATTGGCACATCGACTCCAAAGGTTGGGTTACTATTGGCCAAAAATGATCGCCGATGCTGTCGCTTATGCTAAGAGATGTCACGCCTGTCAAATACACGGCGATTTCATCCATCAAGCACCAGGGTACCTCCACTCTACGACCTCTACCTGGCCGTTTGAAATGTGGGGGATGGACGTGGTTGGCCCTATCAGCCCACCATCATCGAAAGGACATCGGTCCATTCTAGCGATAACTGATTACTTCTCAAAGTGGGCCGAAGCTATCCCTTTGAAAGAGGTAAAATCTTCTAACGTGATCAAGTTCGTGAAACATCACGTTATTTACCGCTTCGGTGTGCCTCGGCGTATCATCCATGACAATGGACCCCAGTTCATCAGCCAGGCTTTCCAGAGATTCTGCGCGAAGTTCAGAATCCAGAGTGTGTCCTCAACGGCATACTATCCTGCTGCTAACAGTCTTGCAGAAGCCTTCAACAAGACTATTGGCAAGCTTCTCAAGAAATTTGTCTCGAAAAGTCAACGGGACTGGGACGACAAGCTGGGTGAATGCTTATGGGCCTACCGCACAACGGTGCGAACCCCAACTAAAGCCACGCCATTTTCCTTGGTATACGGATGCGAAGCCGTCCTTCCACTGGAAATCCAAATTCCATCTCTACGCGTCGCCTTGACAGCGGAGATGACAACTGAGGAGAAGCATCAGCAGCGACTCCAGGAGTTGGAAGCCTTAGACGACAAGCGTTTGCAGGCCCAACAACAAATCGAGCTTTACCAAGCTCGTATCACCAGAGCCTTCAACAAGAAAGTTAAAATGCGAACTTTCAAGAAAGGCGACCTTGTCTTAGCCGTCCGAAGACCCATGGTCATGACGCACAAGACAAAAGGAAAATTTCAACCCAAATGGGAAGGACCATTTGTGGTAGAGTCAGTCTACTCAAATGGGTCATATCGCCTCATAACTTCAAATGGCGATACACTCATGATGCCGATCAATGGCAAATTCTTGAAGAAGTACTATCCTTAATAGTACTCCTCCTCCGATCAAGTTAAAAGTACACCTCTGATCAAACATCCGACGCCCTCGACGGCTAAGGATAGAGGAAAATGTTGGCCTTTAAGCCCGACATAAATCCTCGACAACTCATCATGCTGAGGGGAATAGCATGACTAGCCCAGCTCAAACGGTAGTTGGTAAGGCCTGTCAAACCCGTTGACAGCTGAGGATTTGCTAAAAATCCTAAGTGGACTTGATTCCACTCTTTCCTCCAAAATCCCTTACCAATTCTCATCCACAGAATGGTAGGACCACAAAAAAACAATCGTTGCCAAGTTAACACCATACCTCTGGTAATGAGATACCCCTTGTAGAGTACAAATCTTGCTTGTCAACTCTACATTTTGCCAAGTTAACACTACACCTCTGGCACTTCAAATTCCACTTGTCAATTCTCGTTCATAGAATGACAGGTCCTCAAATTATCTTCGGCATCAAGCCAATTCTTGTCAAGTTAATATTACACCTCTGACAAAACCGCTGTTTAAGTTAACATTATACCTCTAAGCAGCACTTCAAGTTTCTGCCAGGTTTAATATTACACCTCTGACAGTCACTTTTCTTCAGTCTTCCATATCGAAGCTGAAATGCATGATGCCAAGTTAACAATACACCTCTAGCATCTGAGTCATCGCTAAGTTCAACAATACACCTATGGCCATGACCTTTCCTCGACTTCCTTGTTCAAGCCGAGATGAATGATGCCAAGTTAACACTACACCTCTAGCATCCGAGTCATCGCTAAGTTCAACAATACACCTATGGCCATGACCTTTCCTCGACTTCCTTGTTCAAGCCGAGATGAATGATGCCAAGTTAACACTACACCTCTAGCATCCGAGTCATCGCTAAGTTCAACAATACACCTATGGCCATGACCGTTCCTCGACTTCCTCGTCTAAGTCGAGATGACCAATGCTAAGTTCAACATCACACCTCTAGCATTACCTCACTGTTAAGTTAAACATTACACCTATGACAGTGACATTCTGAGTTAAGTTAATATCACACCTCTGACTCACATCCTTGTCGAGTTAACACCACACTTCTGACAAGACTATCTCCAACCCGTTAAGTTAATATCACACCTCTAACGGTAAAAGCTTTACTAGATTCCTCGCGGGTCTAGTTTCACTTGTTATTCTCTTCAACAGAATAACAGGTCCACCTAAAGACATTGTTAGGTTAACATTACACCGCTGACAATGTTTTATCAAATTCCCCAGCTGACCTTGAATCAAGTCAATCCCAGACACTTGACAAAAGTTCACCTTCTCTGGGAGTACGCATTCCCCCTGTCACTTTCTTTTATAAAGTGGCGGGTCCACCAAAATCATTCTTTTGCTTCTAAAACAAAACATTCAAGACAACAGAAAGAGGCAAAAAGAAAAGTGTCACTTTTATTGATATTCAAGCATATGAAAGTGATACAAAACGCTCTCTTATACAATAAGATTGAGTGTTACAATTAAGGAGTACAAAGAAGTCCCTCTCTCTCTTAGAGGCCGTACTCACTCCTTGAAGCCGCATCTGATTCCAAATACATGATGTCCGGGAAAGTGCCCGACTGTGACGACAATTGGAGTCGGTTGCACCATGGCAACAACGCCAAACTCTGAAAGCGCCCTAGCTGACTAAGCTAAGAGCAATGGTGTTCTTGAGGTCCGGTGGCAGCAGAAAGTCCTGCAACCCTTCATTCATCACCATCCCTTTCCCCAGCAGGCCATCTAACGGAATGTCCTCGATGTCACTTCTGGAGTGGGAGAGGAAGAGGATCTTATCCGCCACCACAACCGCCGGACCCTCATCGCCGTCATGCATACCCTGACCATCTCTTGCCATCAGGCATGTTTGGTACAGGAGATCTGAAGAGACCTTGGCGAGGGTTGGGTCCTCGTCAGAGACATAATATATTCTCTCATAGGTGATGAGGACCATAATATATTCTCTCATAGGTGAACATTGAACAAGCTCGCCGGTTGAAGCATTCTTCCAGGGGACCAGCGAACCTGCAAAGAACAAATAAGAGAATCAGAAAATCTGGAACTTAGTATACTTTAACAAAAGAAAACTAAGTAACAGACGCGGCAGTCTTTAGAGACTTCAGACGCGGGTCAAAACTGTGCCATGCGCAGGATTCAAACGCGGCTTTATCTTGCGTCCGCGCCTAAAAGCACAAGACGCGAAAAAGTGTAAACGCCGAAAATTGCCATCTCTCTGCTGGGTGAACAGGAGTTACAAGATTCAGGTCGGAAACTTTGAATTCATCCAAGGCATTGGCTATAAAACGCGTCAAGACAATGGCTGTAAAACGCAATGAGCAACGCGCGCGTCAAGCGCCCGCGTTCAAAGGAGTTCGAATCAATGGCGCAAATTCCAGAAAAGGAATGCGCCAAGACTTCTTTCAGACGGTTACGCCAAGGTGCAGGCCTGGATGGGCTATAGATGTCATCAGGGTGACATACCAGCAGGGGCCTCTATCCAGAGCTGGCCTTTCCGCGTCCAAACGCAGGTGCACAAGATGATCCAAGAGGCTTTTCCTCCTGAAGAGACCAGACAGAAGCCTGAGAGCTTTGGGTCATCTTCATCCACAGAGTCACCATCACCCATGGAGACAGATCTTTGTCAGAAACTCTAAAGAAGGCGAGACTTCTCTCGGAGCAAAACAAATGAAAACAGTCTAAGTTGGATTGTTGAAGAGGGAGAGGGTGCACTCTATTTATAGGCAGTCCCTAATAACTGTCATTAATGGTGCATCAATCGGAACCGCCGCGCACGACCGTCAAAGCCCAATCAAGGACTGACGCGTGGAACGCTGCTTTGGAAACCGTCGAGAGCGCCGGTTTTTCAACCGCTAGCGTCGGTTTTGCATTTAAGGGCATTAACGCCCGAGCCCAATGAGGATTCGACACGTGGAGCAGTTCATTTAATGAACCGGGAAATCCGCGCGCCTAACGGAGAAAACCTCTCCGGTTCCCCAGGCCAGCTGGCGGCGTAATCATGACATGGCACAGATTCGCGCCCAAAGAACGCGCCTCTCCGATGGACATGCCCCGTCAGCATCACCATAAATGCACCCAGAAAGTCGCGTTGTGTCCAGAAAATCGCGTCTGCATCCAAAAGACGCGTCTCTCTAAAATTCGCATCCTCCCAAGCAGGCTAAACATCGCGTCTACCTCATGGAATATTAGTCGCGTTCCTATCACCAAAAAGACGCACCCCATGGAAGTCGCGTCTTTAAGGCAGTCTCTGCCTTTCAAAAAAAAACCTGCGTTCGGCTTCTGCAAATCAGTTCAACAGTATACTGGCACAAGCAGAAGGCCAACCACTCCTGGTCAAAAGCGCACTCGTGACAGACTAAAAGCGATCGGGGAGGTTTAGACTGTGTATCTAGACACTCAACACGATCAACTCTGATGGCTTCAAAGAGTTCAACAGTACACTCACAAAGGCCAACTCCAGATAAGATCAAACCCGGAGCATTAATAGTCCAGTCATAAAGGCGAACGCGGCTAAAATCCAAAGTATTCCGAAATTCGTCCCATTTAACTGCGGAATATCGAAAACTTTGGAGGGGGTTCTGTAGGCTGTCTAAAAAACAGACAAGCCTTTAAAAGCAGAGATCCAAGCTCAAGACGCGTTGGCTCGACACCCGCGTCTCAGCATCAGGACGCGTGGGCTCGACACCCGCGTCTTAGCATCAGGACGCGTTGGCTCGACGCCCGCGTCTCAGCATCAGGACGCGTTGGCTCGACGCCCGCGTCTCAGCATCAGGACGCGTTGGCTCGACGCCCGCGTCTCAGCATCAGGACGCGCTGGCTCAACGCCCGCGTCTCAGGATCAAGACGCGCTGGCTCAACGCCCGCGTCTCAGGATCAAGGCGCGTTGACTCGACACCCGCGTCTCAGCATCAGGACGCGTTGGCTCGACGCCCGCGTCTCGGTTGCAACTACCCGAAATAAGGGGCCAGTCACCGCACATGTAGCGGGAAATGGCCCCTCATTGTGGAGCGTTTTCAGGGGGCACGTTCATCCCCAGGGACCTCTATAAATAGCCCTGTTGGCATCAACAAACACACACACACAGGGAGAGACGTACCTACATACAGGCATACGCATCCAACACGCGTAGAGAGAGACACGCACGATCACCGGACGAAGGCATCGTCAACAGAGAAGGAGAGAAGACTCTTCAGCAAGCTTACTGCGTACTAGTTGCTCTTTGCCTAGCTCCTCTTCTAGAGTTTTGGTAGACAGAGCCGAGTTACTCTCTTTACCGACCGAAGAGAAGATCCCCGACGGTCCAAACAGTCATCCGGTCAACGGAGAACAAGATTCACTCTCCACCGCCACACGAAGAACCCAGCATTAAACAAAGGGGGGATTCAAGATTCAACATCCTCCCTCCCTTGTAACCGGAAAGAAAGGAAAGTCTGGTTGTAATTGTTTCAACTGATTCAAGGAAATATTTTACACCCCGATCCTTCTCACCTAAATCTCCTTCCGGGCACCTACAGAGAGCTGTCTTATGAATGGGATAGAACTTCTTAAGAAAGATTTTGACAAAATTATCCCATGAAGAGATAGAACTGGCGGGCAGATTATATAGCCATTTCTTGGCTATATCCTTAAGTGCGAAGGGTATGAACCTTAATCTAACAACGTCCTCCCCCAGTTGGGAAATTCTCATCATCAAACACACTTCTTCAAACTCACGAATGAAGAAATATGCGTCCTCGGACTCTAAGCCATAAAACCTCGGGAGTGTATTTATCTATTGCAGTTTAAGCTCAAAGTTATTTCCGTTTGTCTCAGGTAAAAGAATGCATGAAGGAAGTGAAGTGCGAATAGGGTAGAACTTGTCTTGGAGAGAAGTATTGTTGGCCATAATTGGGATTGTGTCAGGAGGTGGTGTTTGTGCAAGTGTAGAAATCCTAACCAGTCTTGCAGAAATTGGATCCCGGTACCACTCTTGCATGCACAATCACAGACAACGTTCACCGATCAAGCAGGCGAAAAAAGGAAAATAACAAACAAGAAAAGAAAAAGCAATCACAAGCTATCTAGGATACCTGGACCTAGATGACTCCTAACTGTTCGATGAACCGAAGAAGGTTATTGCTCGAGTCAGACCACAGTTAATCAGCCAGGTAGGGGCAAAATAAGGTGGGAGGTATCCGTGCGTAAGCAACGGGCCTTAATTACACCAAACCACGGTATCTTCGAGGGTAACCTCTTAATCCCCAACCTTAGACACTGATTTGACTGGAGTATGAATCAAAAACAATTTTCAATTTCAGCTGATCTCTTAATGAGTCCGGATGTCCCTAGGGGCCAACGTCTATCAATTTTTATTAAAGAGCTTGGGATTGTAAGTGCTTGGATTATGATTTTTGGGCAAAGGAAGGGTGATGAAATCCCCACCTTATCTTGTTATTGGGTGGTACCTTAAGATCAATTTGTGCAAATGTACAACATATGCAAACAAGATTCACTCAAAGAGATGTAAATCAACCAAGAGGTGAGTCTTATTCTAAATGCAATGCGAACGCACCTTGCTCCAGCACTCTTCAACAGTAAAGTAAATGAAATGAAAAGACATGTGCCTAAAATGCAAATGTCTAATCAATTTTTAAAATTTTCAACAAATGTTTTACTGTTGAGTTATTAGCAGGCTCCTGGTGATAGCATACAAGAAATAAAATTTGCAGCAAGCTATGTTTTTGCAAAGCAAGCAGCCCTGCACAAAATCAGTTAGTAGTGAACTCTTCTTTGCCGCGGTTCCACGGCCAAAGCTGAGAAAACGCGACAATTCAGAGGGTACTTGGTCTCTGCTTTCTAGAGCAGAGGCCCAAAACCACTTATATGTTACTGCAAGTCTTTATTTCTTGTTTCCCCAACCTATAACCTGCAACAGAGAAGAAAAATTCGTTTTAGTTCTAAAAACTCAAATAAAAATTGTTACTCTCCCCGGCAACGGCGCCAAAAATTTGTTCAGAATTGGGAGTTTTACTAGCATTCAGAGAGAGGGTTTAGAGTAAACCTTTGATGTTCGTATGTTAATGTTCAAAAGCTCCAAATGTCTTTGTAGGTTTACTATACTCCTCCTGAATCACCGTCGTAGCACAAGCTATTACGGGTGAATTCCACAGGAAGAGTTAGCGATAGAAGCATTCACAGTTTTTTATATTGAGATTTTTTTTTTAGAAGAAAAATGAAAGTCCTTCTTTGTTTTAAGAAAAACAAAATGATGGAGAAAGTAAATGAAAAATTCTTTGTGGGCTTTGTAGAAGAAAAAGGAAAAGGATGGTAAGAAAGATGAAATGAAAATGGATGTATTTTTAAAAGAGAACATTTTAAGAAAAGAAACTTTGAAGTACTATAGAAAGAGAATTGATCGGGGCGAAACTAGCACTCAAAAAAGTGTAGTTTATGGAATTAATATAAAAGCTCGTATGTGCTAATGTACCCTCGATACTTCCGTTATAGCATTGGCTCAACAGGTCGAATCCACGGGGATAGGAGGCGATAGAAGCATTAACAGTCTCTATTCACGTCGTTATGTTAACAGTTCTTCTTTGTTAAAGAATTACAAAAAGGAAAAGAAAAGAAAAGAAAAGGAAAACAAGCATGTGGTAGGTGGAGAAGGCGATGAAAACGGCGATGTGAAAACAAAATAAGAAGTGGTTTGGAAAACAAATAGGAAAGAAGATGAAGCTTGTGGTAAAGAAAATGAAAATAAAGACAAATGAAGAAGTGGTGAAAAAACAACAATGAAAAGATACTTGGAAAATAGTTTTTAAAGCAAGATAAAAGAAAACTTATGGCTACTAACTACTAATTGATCCAGTAACCATGCTAACCTCTTAGTGATAGTTGCCTCACATGGATCCTTGGCCATCACTAATCCTTGGCTTCAAGAGACGATACAAGGCATGACAAATAAGATGGTTCATCACATTCAAACTTGCATCAAGAGCAAGCTAATACAAACATTAGATCATCAAACCATTAGAAGCAAGCATGAAATAAGAGAGAGTTAGCTTGGTTAGCAAGTTAGCAAGTTAGATGTTAGAACCCATCATCATGAGCCATTAATGGCTCTTGCAAGAGCAAGGCCTTGTGAGGCTATTAGATTCATGTGGATTATCAAGTAAGTGGTTAGATGGTTAGTGGATAGTAGTTAGATTACCATGAGAAGAAGAAAAGTTAGCCAAGGAACATGTAGAAGATGGAGGAGATTACATTGGAGAAGAAAGGAGGTACCTTTACATAGATTGTCACCATCTATTACATCAATCCCTCTCTATCTCTCTCTCTCTAAATCTCTCAGCCCTAATATATGATCTAAAAACGAAATAACATAATAAAATACAAGAAATGAAGAACACCTACCTACACTACACTAAAACATAGAAATCCTAGCTTAAAAATGAAAACTTCTCGCGCTTTGGCCCTATGCAGGGGTTTATATAGGCATAGGAAGTCTCTGGAAGACGAGACGGGGCCACGCGTCGAAATCGATGCGTGGCCCCATCAATGGGCCGCGGATCCGCGACAATAGCCGCGGATCCGCGGTCAAACCAGGGAGTTATCTCCCTGGTTTTGCTGCAGAGATGCTTTGTGTCTCTAGGAGCTTCTTGGTATATTCTGTTTCTGATAATTTTGCCCGAATATTCGTCTGACATGAGCAAAGGTCTAGGTTCAATGTATCTTCTAGATAATCCCTTACTTGGCCTCCAAGAAATCCGGGATTAATTATCATAAAATGGAATTAATTAAGCTCTTATTACTCCTTTGCCCTTGAACTCTTAATTTACCTGCAATAGAGACCAAAACACGGTTTAGACCGACAATTTATTCATAAATGGTGTGAAAATGTGATATAATAATGCATAATCATAGACTAATCACACCCCCACACTTATCTTTTGCACGTCCCAAGCAAAACAAGAAAAGAAAACTATACTACTAATGTAATAACACCACTTTCGTAGGTGACGCGATTGCACTGAGCGTGTGCAACAAGCCGTTAAACCTCTAGGTTACCCTAGAGGAGGAGTGTTTTCTCCTGAGGGTTTTCAGTGGATTGCACCTACAAAATCTATAAAGAAAAAAGACAAATGTTAGTATTTTGAAAATACATTTTGAAAGAGAGACAAGTTTTCAAAATATTTTTGCAAAAATATAAGCAATCTAAGGTCATAAGTCCATCAAAAATCATTCTTCCTTAAACTTAGTCTCTATGCAAGATCTTGTCTCCAATTAAGGTATGAATTCAAAATTAGATTGAATATTTTATCTTTCATAGAACCTAGATAATATGCACTTTGTGATAGTGAAGATTTCTGGGATTTCAACTCTAACCATCAAGCCATTTATATATTTCTTTATTTATTATTATTATTTTTTTCTTCCCTTAGTTTTCTTAGGCTTTCTAGTTCACCCATGTAGTGAGCCTATAACCAATGACTCCCATACCAGACGGTTTTAGGGCATCATATGAGAAAACATCCCTCGGGTTTAAGGACTCGAGTAAACAAGGCCACAAAACTAAGGGGGATTATTTGTTTCTTTTGACCACTGTTAGGCGTAAATAATCATGCTTCTTGAGGCATAGTTATCCAGCTTAATAAGTGATTTTTTTGGTTATTTTTTTCTTTTTATTTATGGCATTTTAAGTCTTTGTTTCCATCCCATAAATGTGTAAGTGTGATGTGCATACTATCTAAGGCAAAAAAAATTCAAGATAAAATTATCTCCCCAATCTTTTATACTTAATCTATAATTTTAAACAAGATCTATTATTTCAACTAGGTTTAAAATGTCACAATTAAGGCTTCCTTAATTTCTAAGATCATCTTAATTTTCTTAAAATAGATCAAAACTTTGTCTCTTATTTCAAAAAGTTTTTAAAGAAAGAGAAAATTCATATACAAACAAAAGGGAAAATTTTCTAAAAGTATCCTAAAAAGAAGTGTAAAAGAAAGAAAATCTAAAAACTCTATGTTAGTAAACCCTCCCCTACACTTATCTTATGCATTGTCCTCAATGCATCGTGATGTCTGTATGCATGAAATAAATAGAGAGGGAAGGAAAAATCACCTCAAGGTGGTGGTTCCGGTGGCGGTCTGATTGGTCCACGAAATGCGGCCCAATCCAATGTACGTGGAGTCCGGAGGAACCCACTAGCGACCTCTAGAATACAACCCACTAAAATGATGTATATATTTATGATTTTTATTAAGAATTTTACCCTATCTAATTTCCAAAATTTTAAAATAATTTTAGAATCAAATTTATCAAGACCCTTATCCCAGAATGGAATGATTGATTTGGACTCAGGAATTACAGGAACTAATACCGACTCAGAAAAAAGACTTAAATCAAGTAGAGGTTCAGGAGTCGAGATTGGTTCAGGAAGTGGGTCCAAATCAAGGAGTTGAAGCTCAAATCCATATTCATTTCCCTATGATGGAATGTGACTATCTAAGATTGGCGACTCAAGTTCAAGAATGACAGGTATGGGAATCAAAACTGACTCTAAAATGTTGTTCAAATTGGGTAACATAACAGGAGTCAATATTGATTCAGGAATATGAACTGGATCACAAATTTGAGGATCAAAGTCACATTCTTCATTGAGTTCAATTCCGTAAAAATGAGAACTTGCCAATTTATCAGTGGGACTTTCAAAAGTATGAAATTGGTCAAGTTCAATATGATCATCATAAAAGATTGGTGATTCAATTTCACAATGGATTGGTACAGGATCCAATACTGACTCGGGAAAAGGCCTAAATTCAGGTAAAACACTTCAGTCAATATTGAATCAGGAAGTGAAATTAAATTATCAAGTGAAAGTTCAGGATCATATTCATGCTCAAGTTCAATTTCAGGAAAAGGATAACTTGCCAAAATGTCAATCGGATTTGAAGTTTGGACAAGTTCAGGTGGATGTGTTGAAATTGAATCTTGATGTTCAAACTGACAAGAGTCCTGGGTCAGATTAATAGAGTTTGGCATAGCTGAATTGGTCAAAGGTTGATAAGATAGAGTTTCCTCATTCCTATAAATGCTAACCAATTGACTTAATTGTGTTTCCAACCTATTGACAGACTCGACAGATGATTTTTGAAATTTTAGTGCAGACTCTTGTAAGACTTCTATCCTCTTTTCTAGATATGATGTATCTTCAAGTGGTTGTTCTAGAAAAAGAGTGTAGGAATCTTGGTTTTGGAAATTTTGTGAAGAATGTGAGTCAAAAATGTTTTGAGATTGAAGCTTGGACTCACACAAGAGTTCCTTACTCATTTCCAGGGCAGATGGTTGGTCATTATGAGGAGGTGGAACTGAGTAAGACTCTTGAAAATACTGTGGAATTGGAGAGGCCCTCCTTTTCTGAAGTAGTCGCTCGACCTCTTATAAATTGGCGTCTACTCTCTTTTCTAACTCAGATTTTTCTTCAATTGGTGGTTCTAGAAAAGGAGTATAAGAAGTAAAATCGGGGAATGAGATTTGTGGACAAGGTGGACATGGGGGACAAGGAGGTTGAAAATTAAACTCGGGAGAGGGAATCCCCATTGACTCTGTGATGAGTTGAAATTATTTTGGAAATTATAGTCATAAGAATGTGGGTATGGGTTGTATTGATTCGGATAAGTCTAACCCGGTGTATTTGGTTGGTTCATATTGTGAAAAATCGGGTTGGAATTATCTAAAACAAATGGAGTTGGTGTGAAATATGGATTCATTTTAGGATTGAAAGAATTGTTATTGTTGAATTCCATTTCACAAACAATCACAAACAAAAAGAAAAAGCAAACAACAAACAAAAAGAAAAGAAAAAATCAAAACTAAGCTTATATTAAGGTTGACCTAGACGACTCCTAACTAGTCGATTACCCGGGGGAGGTTGTTGCTTGAATCTGACCACAAGCTAATCAGCCAGGTGGGGGCAAAATACAGTGGGAGGTATCCGTGCGTAAGCAACGAGCCTTAATTACGCCAAACCACGGTATCTTCGAGGCGTAACCTCTTAATCCCCAACCTTGGACACCGATTTCACAAGAGTAAGATTCAAAACAAGTTCCACCCTCGGTCAATCTCTTAATGAGTCCGAGATGTCCCTAGGGACCAACGTCTATCAATTTTTATTAGGGCTTGGGTTGTGTGAGTGAGGAGGTGATTTTTGGGCTAAGGAAGGGTGATGAAATCCCATCTTATCTTGTATGGGTTTTGCCCTTAAGTTCAATTCGTGCAAGTGTGCAATATAGACAAGAATATAACACAAAGCGCATAAATCACCCACGTGTTTGTCTTATGCTATATGCAATGCCATATATACACCTCAATCCAGATCACAATAACAGAACAAAATACAGTATATTGGATTGAATTGACACGTGCCTAAATCCAAATGTCTAAACTATTTTAAAAGCGTCCAAATACCGTATTTAGTTCTTTAGTTTATTATGGTGTGTAGGCAATCAAAGCAGGAAAGTAATAGTACAGATCCACTAGCTATTACAATTCACACATCCCAGCACAACAAGATACACAATGTTTACAACATGGCCGCGTTTTCGCGGCAAAAGTCGCGTTTGCGCGGTGGTTCATTAGAAGCTGGGGCCCTGCTTTCAAGAGCAGGGAGATGTAAGGCTAGATTTTATTCTGCAATGTTAAGATCCTGTAAAGAATGTCCTGCACACCAAAACAGAGAAGAAAATATTAACAAAAACTTGAAAACAAAGCCATTCCCGTTCACCGGTAACGGCGCCAAAAATTTGATCGGGGCGAAACTAGCACTCAAAAAAGTGTAGTTTATGGAATCAATGTAAAAGCTCGTATGTGCTAATGTACCCTCGATACTTCCGTTATAGCATTGGCTCAACGGGTCGAATCCACAGGGACGGGAGGCGATAGAAGCATTAACAGTCTTTATTCACGTCGTTATGTTAACAGTGCTTCTTTGTTAAAGAATTACAAAAAGGAAAAGAAAAGAAAAGAAAAGGAAAACAAGCATGTGGTAGGTGGAGAAGTCGATGAAAACGGCGATGTGAAAACAAAATAAGAAGTGGTTTGGAAAACAAATAGGAAAGAAGAGGAAGCTTGTGGTAAAGAAAATGAAAATAAAGACAAACGTAGAAGCGGTGAAAAAACAACAATGAAAAGATACTTGGAAAATAGTTTTTAAAGCAAGATAAAAGAAAACTCATGGCTACTAACTACTAATTGATCCACTAACCTTGCTAACCTCTAAGTGATAGTTGCCTCACACTAATCCTTGGCTTCAAGAGACGATACAAGGCATGGCAAATAAGATGGTTCATCACATTTAAACTTGCATCAAGAGAAAGCTAATACAAATATTAGATCATCAAACCATTAGAAGCAAGCATGAAATAAGAGAGAGTTAGCTTGGTTAACAAGTTAGCAAGTTAGATGTTAGAACCCATCATCATGAGCCATCAATGGCTCTTGCAAGAGCAAGGCCTTGTGAGGCTATTAGATTCATATGGATTATCAAGTAAGTGGTTAGATGGTTAGTGGTTAGTAGTTAGATTGCCATGAGAAGAAGAAAAGTTAGCCAAGCAACATGTAGAAGATGGAGGAGATTACATTGGAGAAGAAAGGAGGTACCTTCACATAGATTGTCACCATCTATTACATCAATCCCTCTCTATCTCTCTCTCTAAATCTCTCAGCCCTAATACATGATCTAAAAACGAAATAACATAACAAAATACAAGAAATGAAGAGTACCTACCAACACTACACTAAAACATAGAAACCCTAGCCTAAAAATGAGAACTTCTCGCGCTTTGGCCCTATGCAGGGGTTTATATAGGCATAGGAAGTCTCTGGAAGACAAGACAGGGCCAGCGTCGAAAATCGACGCGTGGCCCCACCAATGGGCCGCGGATCCGCTGTTAAACCAGGGAGTTATCTCCCTGGTTTCGGTGTGGAGATGCGTCGTGTCTGTAGGAGCTTCCTGGTATGTTCTGTTTCTGGTAATTTCACCTGAATATTCGTCTAACATGAGCAAAGGTCTAGGTTCGACGTATCTTCTAGATAATCTCTTACTTGGCCACCAAGAAATCTGGGATTAAAACCATAAAATGGAATTAATTAAGCTCTTATTACTCCTTTGCCCTTGAACTCTTAATTTACCTGCAATAGAGACCAAAACACGATTTAGACCGACAATTTATTCATAAATCGGTGGGAAAATGTGATATAATAATGCATAATCGTAGACTAATCAAGAAACCATGACTAACTAACACTTTAATTTACTAACTTACTAATCTCATAGGTGATGCATGCCTCATAGTGATTCATCGGCAAAAATTTGTCTTGCTTGTTTAGTCAATGTATTGTCCCATGTAGAGGATGAGTTATCTTCTCGGCTTGACTAGTTGCCTCATTGATTCATTGGCTCCCGAGATAGATTTTCAGTGATGGAACAAGGATAGTCACTCTAAGAAGGAAAATACAAGATTCATTAGTCCATCAAAGCTATACTTAAGCTAGCATGAAATAAGAAAATTGTACTATTAGTCATAAGCATAGTTAAGTGCTCCATCTTCATGTTCCATCAAGGCACTTGTTCTAAAGACAAGGCTCTAAATAAGGCTCACATGAATCATATAGAAGGGGAACAAGCATTTGCCAAGAATTAAAAGTACTCATCTTCATTGGGGATAAGAGAGACTTGAAAATTGCAAGACTACAATAAAGCATCCAAATGATTCACATGAGTTAGCAATCACCAAGAGTAAGTAGTTAGCAAAGTTAGAGGTTAGTTAGTCATGTTAGGAAGTTAGCTAGACATGAAAGTAAAGATCAAACAACAATCCATTGTAAAAGGCAAATGCAAAAGTAGTAAAAGCTTGAAGAAAATAATGCACTAGAATAAGAAAAGATGGAAAGAAAGAAAGATCAATTCTTGCATTGAGTTGTCACCTACTCTAATTACAAGATTTCTTACTCTCTCTCTCTCTCTCTCTCTCTCTCTCTCTTTGCTGGATTCTAGAAGGAGAAAGAAAATTACAATAGACTCTAAAGAAAACCTAGAGAAAATCCCAACAATTTTCCCAAAAATACAATGCTCTTCTCTCCTCTCCGATTACAGGGGCCCTTGGGGTCAATTTATAGGCTCCAGGAGACGAGGCCTTCCAATCTCAGCCGTGGGATTAATCACTGGATCAACGGCCAGAGGATTACCGTGGATCCGCGGCCAAAGCCGCGTTTCCGCGGCAGAATCTTGGCCGTTGCGCCAGCGAATTCTTCTGACATTCTGTTATTCTTCATGTGCCTTGCTGGACCTTCTAGAATGTGGGGAATATTCGTGGATGGATCCAAATATGGGCTTCTTCTTTGGGCTTCTAAATTAATCCTTTAATTCCCTTAAAAAATCATTGTTGATGGGCCTTCATCTCCATTAATGCTGGACCTGAAAAAAGAGAGAAAGAAGGCAATAAAAATCTAATTTTTCTTTATATAAAGCATAGTATGGTAGTGAAAAATGATGCATTAATGAACTCCAATCAGTCAGCCATTGCCTAACCCTAAGAACCCCTTTCCTCTTCATGAAGCTGAAGACATAGGTTCAAAATAATGCAACACTGTTCGTATCTTGAGATCCAGAAAACAAGTTGATAATCAGGTTTCTAGTCATCCATTCCCGACAAATAGTGTCAAATTCTCCTGAACTATACCACCAACTCAAATGATCCAAATGATCCATCTTCAAATTCACAGCCATCAACCTCCAAGTCCAATGATAAAAACAAAATAGATGAGCAACCTTTTAAGCCTATTGTGCCATTTCCTAATAGGCTAGCAAACAACAAGACTAATGCTCAAATGGAGAAGATTAGGAAAATGGTCAACTAGGTTCAGATCAATGTGCCCCTTCTTGATGCCATACAATAAGTCCCTTCATATGCAAAATTTCTAAAAGATATGTGCACCAAGAAAAGAAAAACAAATGTCCCAAAGAAGGTCTTCCTTGCATCTAACATAAGTGAGTTGTTAACCGGGCCCATTCCTGTGAAATACAAAGACCCCAGGAGTCCAACCATTTCATGTATCATTAGGCAGACATTGATAAACTGGGCCTTACTTGATCTAGGAGCCATCATCAATTTGCTTCCCTTTTCTGTGTATCAGCAACTCGGGCTGGGCGACCTCCGTCAACCCTAGTTACTATACAATGGCTAACCGATCTGTAAAGATTCCTAAGGGGGAGATTACAGATGTCCTAATACGGGTCGGGAAATTCATTTACCTCGTGGATTTCATCATTCTAGAGACACAACCCGTACAAAATATGAAAGCTCAAACCGAAGTCATTCTAGGACGACCCTTCTTAGCCACCGGAAATGCAATCATAAACTGTAGGAACGGGTCGATACGTTTGACTTTTGGTGATATGACGAAAGAGGTAAATGTTATCCACCTGAAAAAATAACCTCGAGACTTAGATGATTAGTCGTTTGAAGTGAACTTAATTGAAGGATTAACAAGTGAACACGACAAGGAGATGAAATATGAGTCTGGCAAAGAATTCGAATTGGAGTCCGATGACTTCAATCTTGATTAAATCATTGAATCCACAATGGAGTGGACAATAAACGCAACCCCTATCCTTCCCTTACAAGAGCAATAAACATCTATAAATCATGTCCCTTCTTCTGAGCTTAAAGTTCTTCCTAGTCATCTTAAGTACCAGTACTTTGATGAAAAGGAAGCTTTCCCCGTGATAATAGCATCTCATCTTACAGAACAACAAGAAGAGGATCTTCTTGTAGTGTTGAGGAAAAATCGAGAGGCCATTGGTTGGACCATGGCTAATATAAAGGGGATCAGTCCATCCATTGTACAACACTAGATTTACTTAACAGAAGTGGCAAAGCCAAAACGCGACCCACAGTGTCGACTAAACCCAATCATCCAAGAGGCTGTCTGAGCTGAAATTGTGAAGTTACCAGACAATAGGATTATTTGTCCCATAGCTGATAGCCAATGGGTTAGTCCAATCCATGCCGTGCCAAAGAAGACAGCTTTACCGTGGTAGAAAATGATAAGGAGGAATTAGTACAAACTTGTTTTCCAACGAAGATTCGAGTCTGCATTGGTTACCAAAAACTGAACGCTGTCACATGTAAAGACCACTTCCCTCTTCCATTCATAGACCAAATGCTCGAGAGATTAGCTGGACATGAGTATTATTGTTTCCTGGATGGATATTCAGGATACAATCAAAT
Organism: Agave tequilana; assembly: GCA_038442645.1. NCBI lineage: Eukaryota > Viridiplantae > Streptophyta > Magnoliopsida > Asparagales > Asparagaceae > Agave > Agave tequilana. The sequence goes on along the minus strand of JAVJIF010008029.1, from coordinate 75,988 downwards.
CCCTATCGCTCCCAAGGATCAAGACAAGACTATTTTCACCTGTCCCTTCGGAACAATTGTACACCGATGAATGCCCTTCAGCCTATGCAATACTTCCACAACATTCCAACGTTGCGTGCTTAGTTTCTTTTTGACGTGGAGGAAAGATTTTTAGAAATTTTCATGGATGACTTCTCTATATGCGGCGATTCCTTTGACTAGTGTTTGCATCATCTGAAGATGGTTTTACAACGATGCACGGAGAAAAACTTGACACTCAACTGGAGAAGAGTCATTTTATGGTCAAGCAAGGAATTGTTCTGAGGCATAAAATTTCGAACAGAGGAATTGAGGTTGATAGATCAAAAGTGAAAGTAATAGCAAAGCTCCCTGAACCAAAAAGCCTAAAAGACATTAGATTATTTCTAGGGCACGCTGCCTTCTATAGAAGATTTATTAAGGAGTTTACCAAAATTTCTAGACTTTTAACTAATCTCTTAGGAAAATATGTGCCTTTCAATTTTGATAAAGAATGTCTAAAAGCTGGGAGGAGCTAAAGCAAAGACTTGTCTCGGCGCCAATAATCTCAGCGCCTGATTGACTAGACCCTTTGAAATCATGTGTGATGCCTCCGATTATGCGATAGGCGCTGTTCTAGGACATCATATTGATAACAGGCAACACGTGATTTACTATACTAGTGGACGCTCAACGAGGCCCAACTAAATTACACAATGACTGAAAATGAATTTTTAGCAGTTGTGTTTGCATTGGAGAAGTTTCGTCAATACCTACTAGGGTCTCAGACAACGATTTTCACCGATCACTCCGCCCTTAGATACTTAATACAAAAGAAGGATGCAAAAGCTAGACTGATTCGATAGATACTTCTTTTGCAAGAAATTGATTTGGAAATCAAAGATAAAAAGGGCGTTGAGAATGTGGTGGCAGATCACCTTTCGAGGATTCCCAATGCACCAATTGAGACAATACCAATCAATAAATATTTTCCTGATGAACACATCTTCACGATGTGTAAAGAGCCCTGGTATGCTGATATTGCAAACTACCTTGCAACCGGGCGAACACCTTCAAATTAGTCAGGTCAAGAAAGCACCGCTTTATGACACAAATACGAATTTTCTTTTGGGATGAACTGTATTTATTCAAATATTGCCCTGACCAGATAATTAGAAGGTGTCTTCCGAGGATGAACATCAGAGCGTTTTGATATTTTGTCACGAGTTAACTTGTGGTTGACACTTTGGTCCATGAAAGACTGCCGAGAAAGTCCTTTAGAGTGGTTTCTACTGGCCCACTCTCTTCAAAGATGCTCATACTTTTTGCAAACTCTGTGCCAGATGTCAAATGATGGGTCAAATCATACGCCGAGACATGATGCCCCTTACACTGATCTTAGAAGTAGAAAATTTTGATTTGTAGGGCATCTATTTCATTGGACCCTTTCCTATGTCTTACAACAACCAATTCATTTAGGTCACTGTAGACTATGTTTCAAAGTGGGCTGAAGCTGTTCCAACCAGAACAAATGACAACCAGGTTGTCATCAAATTTTAAGAGAAAATATCATTTTGTGCTTCGGAGCCCCCGTACGATAATCAATGACAACGAGAGTCATTTCTGCAATAGGACTTTTGAAGGCCTAATGCGAAAATACTCCATTTCTCATAAATTATCCACGACATATCACCCTTAGACGAATGAGCAAGTGGAAGTTACTAATAGACAGATAAAACTGATATTGGAGAAAACTGTAGAACAGAATAGTAAGGACCGGTCCGTCAACCTTGTTGATGACTTATGGGCATATCGGACCGCCTACAAGACTGTCCTCGGTATGTCTCCATATCGAGTTATATTTGGGAAGCCATGCCATTTTCCTGTGGAGCTTGAGCACCGAGCAATGTGGGCGATCAAACAGTTAAACTTTGACTTAAAGAAAGCCGTGACCTGAGGAAGTTGCAGATTTTCGAGCTGGAAGAGATAAGAAATGATGCATATGACAATGCTCAGATCTCTAAACACAGAACTAAATTCTTCCATGACAAATCAATTAATAGGAAGAATTTGTCCGCGGACAAAATTTCTGTTGTACAATTCCAGACTCCACCTTTTCCCTGGTAAGCTAAAAACCAGGTGATCAGGACCGTATATTATACAAACAGTTTCCCCTCATGGTGCTATTGAGATTTCAGATCCAAAGTGTGGTAACATGTTCAAAGTCAACGGCCAACGACTAAAACAATCTACACCACGGAGTCAGATTCACATGATATTCTTGAACTGAGTCTTTATGACCCAGTTTATATGTGACCAGACTCTTCGTACAATTTCCCACGGTAATCCTGTAAATCTTTTTGGGACTACCTGGTACAATAAATCAAAGAAAAGAAAAAATATATAAAAGAAATAAAAAAATTAAATCTAAAAATAATAATAATAAAAAAATAACATAAACATAATAAAAATAAAAACAAAATAATAATGAACCTAAATGCTAAATAGCACCTAGGTTTTCTTCCCTTTATTTACCCATTTTCCTCCCTAATAACCATAAATAAACCCTAGGTTAGTAATTTTCGAATTTCACCAAAGGCAAATATGAAAATCTACACTTCTCAGGGCCCTATAAATACCCCCAACCTCTCTTTCATCTAACCTAATTTTAGAGCACCGATCTGTGAAGAGAGAGAGAGAGAGCGCGCCGCCACCAAAATTTTCCAAACCCTAACTCCCTCTTTCCGCCGCGTTTTCCCAGTCTTTGCCGGTGCATCCGCGGCATTGTAGTGGAGTCCAAAGCGCTGCCAAATTTTACAGAGGTCGCGACGTCATGTAGAGCTCAGATCTTCATCTAGATCTGCTGTCCACCTGTAAATTGCTCTCGACAATTTGGTTTCAGTTTCCCCCTACATATTCCCGGGGCGGTTGTGATTTTTCCTCATTTCCTTCATATTTTCAGTCATGGCACCATCCATATTTGCTGAGAAAGACTTTGCTAGACTCTTTAGCGATATTCATAGTTATGGCACATATTTTTGGATAGGATAAGTGAATGGAATTGGTATACGTTGGTGTACGATAACTATGACCATGAGACCTACTATTGCCCTGGGCTTGTCAAGCTCTTCTATGCTTCTATTGACCAAGCCTTAATTGATTTTGACAACCACCAATTCATGGTACACTTACCTATAGGGGACATTATTGTCAATATTGATATGTTGGAGGACTACACACAAGTCCCAACAACTACCATAACGACCCTGGCATTAATTGAGTACATGACTATAATGGGGGCTCATTGTACCGAACAAGATAGAGGGCTCAAAGCCAGCACTACGTTTCACAATATACATTGTGTTGGACGCTGGATCCAACGCAACATCCTTGGGCTTGATCATACAACCTCCTTTAATTGGTCGGTGCTGCAAATCATTCACGATCTTATGAATAGGTAGCATACCGTTTGCATCAGCACGACCATCTTTCACTGTATCATCATCACAAACTCCACGCGCACACATGGTGTCAAATACTCACATCCAGTTTTGGTCACTCATCTGTGTAAGAAATTCTTACCAGATGCAGTATTCGATTCTTATGATAGAGTATTTGTTGCACCAGAGAGGGCAACAAGTGCTTATAATAGTTGTCTCCATGCTGTCTGGACCCTAGTGTCCAGCCTGAAGATGCCCTAGCTGAGCTTCTTTGGAGGAACTCTTGGAGGATGATGATGACCCGGCCTTTTGACAGCAGGACCCACATACTGATTCGAGAGCCTTCATGTCTACCATTTGGAGAGGCATGAAGAAAATCTTTAAGGGATAACTTAGACTGAGGAAGCAAGTAGAGGAGCAGACATCTTGCCTAGATTGCTTAGAGGAGGGTTGCGGCGATCACAGTTGGCTGGACCTAGCACCACCGCTGGTTTGAGCCGCAGGAGGGGGTAATATCTTTTCTTTACCTATTTCATGCATATATTTTACTTGCATATATTGGGGACAATGCATGAGATAGGTATAGGGGAGATAGATACTAACATAGATTTTCTTTCATTTTTGAGATATAGAACTAACTTAGATTTTCTAGGATTTTCTTAGATTTTGATTTTCTTATATATATATAAAAGAAGAAATATAAAAAAAATAATAATAAATATTTTATGTGATTCATTTTAAAAAGAATTAACTTGATCTTAGGAATTAGGGAAATTATAAACTAGGATTTCTTGATATAAGTCAAAATAAGAAGTATTGTTGGTTCTTTAGGTTAAGGAAGAAACGAATAGAAAGATAGTTCGACTTTGAATTTTCCTAAGCACTATATACATTTACATGTTGAGGGATTAATCGAGGACTTAAACTTTATTTATATTTATATATATATATAATAATGATAAATAAATAAAAAGAAAAAGAAAAATATATATAGATAAATAAAAACTTGATCACCAATTAAGCTGTTTAGTTGTGCCTTAAGAAGCATAACCAGTCACACCTAAAAGTGGTCGAGTCCTTAGCATTCGTGGCCTAGTTTACTCGAGTCCTTGAACCTTAGGGACGTATCCTCATCTGTGCCCTAAGACTGTCTGGTGTGTGAGTCAACGGTAAAAGGCTCGCTATATGATTGAATTAGAAAGCCTAATAAAGCTAAGAGAATAAATAAGTGTAAATATATAAATAAATATATATATATAAATAAATAAATGTACCATAGTCTAAGAACAATTCCTCATACATATAAATGTATATATGTTAGGCTTGACACAAAATCTAGTTCTCTCTCTAGTTTTGAAAACTTAACCTAAATTGAAGACGCAACTTCGAATGGAGGCTTATAAAAAGAAGGAAAACTTTAGGGTAACCTAAAACCGAAAGATTATCGAAATTCTTTAAAAAACATGGATCATAAACTTTTTTCTTCTTTTCTTTTTTTGAAAAACCACTAACATTTTTTTCTTTTACTTTGGATTTTATGGGTGCAATCTGCTAAAAACCCTCAGGAGACAACACTCCTCTTTTAGGGTAACCTAGAGGTTTAACGGCTTATTGCACAAGCTCAGTGCAATCGTGTCACCTACGAAAGTGGTGTAATAATTTAGTTAGGGTTTTCTCTTTTTCTTTGCTTATTTATCTCAGGGACGAACAAAAGGTAGGTATGGGAGTGTGATTGGAGTTCATTTTGTATTATTTTATATCATATTACGATGCTTTATATTAATAAAAATAGGATTTTTAATGTTTTTCTCTCTTATTTTCAGGTCCATTCTTTAATGGAGAAGAAGGCCCAAATCTTGAAATTTTTAAGGAATTATAAGTGTTTTTTTAGGAGCCCACATTAAGGAAGCCCAATTATGGAATGAACCAAGACATATTCCCCAACTTCTAGAAGCTCCAGCTGGGCACCTGCAGCTTAACGGAATGTCAGAGCAATCACTAGCGCAACAGCTAAGATGCTGCCGTGGAAATGTGACTCTGGTCGCGGATTCGCGGCACATCCTTAGCCGTTGATCAGGCAATTAATCCTACGGCTATTACGGGTTGTGATCTTCTCATGAGGCCTATAAAAGGACCCCAGGGCCACTGTAAAAGGGGATGGGAAAATAGCATTTTGTTTAGACAAATAGTTAGGATTTCTTTAGTTCTCTCTTAGCCTTCTTGTGTAATCTTTCATTTTCTCCTTGTAGATCCAGAAAAGAGAGAGTGAGGGTGAGAGAGATCTTTATAATTGACGAAGTGACTACTCTAATACAAAGGGTCAAGCTTTCTTTCCTCAAATCTTTCTTGCTTTATTTCATTTACTTTCAAAGCATCTTTACTTTCTTGCACTTATTTTAACATGTCTTCTTTCTTGCTTTTTTTATATGGCTAACTAATCCTCTAACATGACTAACTAACTTCTAACACTACTAACTACTAACTTGGGTGATTGCTTACTCATATGAATCATTGGATGTTTTCATTTCTAGTCTTATAAGTAACAAGTCTTTTATTCCCAATGAAGATGAATAGTGTTTCATTCTTAGTGAATGTTTTATATCACCTCCATATGATTCAGGTGTGCCTCATTTATAGCCTTGTCTCTTGAACAAGTGCCTTGAAGGAACATGAAGATGGATCACTTTAGTATGCCAACACCTATTGTACAAATTTCTTATTTCATGATAGCTTGTTATAGCTTTGATGAATTAATGAATCTTACATTCTTGTTTCGCATACCTAATGTGAATACCTTGTTCCATTATTGTGAACCTATTGGAAGCCGACGATTCAAGGAGGCCACCTAGCAAAGCCAAGATGAGAACATATACTCAATTCGGGACAACATATTGATTCTACAAAGCAAGATGTACTATTCCCAATGAATCTACATGAGGCATGAATCACCTAACGCGATTAGTGTAGGCTGTCTAAAAATCACTAAAAGACAAGCCATTAAAAAGCAGAATTCCAAGTTCTAGGCGCAAAGCTAATTTTGGCCGCGTCTCATCAGCACCAAGGCGCGAGGGTCGAAACCCGCGTCTCAGCCGCACCAAGGCGTGAGGCTCGACAGCCGCGTCTCAGCAGCACCAAGGCGCGAGGCTCGACAGCCGCGTCTCAGCATCACCAAGGCGCATGGGTCGAAACCCGCGTCTCAGTTGTAACCGTCCCGATTTCGGGGCCAATCACGGCCCACATAACGGGAAAAGTTAGCCCCCATTATGGAGTGTTTTTAGGAGGCACGTACGCCCCTGAAACCCCTATAAATAGCCCCGTTGCTATGAAGAAGGGGTCGGATTTTTTTTGAGAAAAGAGCTCTAAGAGAAAAGAGAGAGAGTTCAACCCTTCAGAGAACTTGCTGTGTTCAAGTTAGCCTTTGTCGACAATCTCTTTGAGAGTTTTGGTCGACAGAGCTGTGTTACTCCGTCAACCACCTGAAGAGAAGAGCCCCGGAAGATCTCAACGTTCACCGGTCAACGGAGAACAAGATTCACTCTCCATCGCCACTTGAAGAACCCAGCCTTAAACAAAGGGAGGATTTAAGACTCAACATCCTCCCTCCCTTATAATCGGAAGACTGATCTGTTGTAATCTTCTATCCAATCAAAAGAATTTTGCAATCGAATCCTCCTTTCCGACGCGTACAAGAGATGGCGACTCCGCTGGGAGTACATTTGTTACTGACGAACAAATCGTGGTGCAAGGTGACGTCCTCTATAAGGGAAAGATGGTCGAATCGCTTGTCGTCGAGTTCGACCGGGCAAAGTATGAAGAGTTTCTCTCTTCCGGCTCCAAGAGCCCAAAAAACCTGCGTCTGTCGTAGGGTCTCTACGGGGACTTGCCCCGAAACCCGCTCTGAGACTCTCTCAGGCGCGGCTGCTGTGAAGGGTGTCGCGGCCAACCGCGCCAAGCGTGACACATGCGCCAACGTCTCTCAGGAGACCCGCGTGACCTCAGGCGCAGCTACTGAAGAGGGTGTCGCGGCCAACCGCGGCCATACGAGACACACGCGCCAACGTCTCTCTGGAGACCCGCGTGGTCAAGCCCTCTGGTGTCCAGCTAGTTCACCCTCTCCCTCAGCACCAGGTCATCGTTGGTTTCTCTCCACCACCACGACGCAACCGAAACGCTGAACGCCGACAGAGGAGGCGTGCGCATAAGCTGCAAGTTGGAACTTCTGATCGTCCAACTGAGCAGGACGTAAGGTTCAAACTGGCGTCTTGGCTGCGCCGCATCCAGCACGCGAAGTCCGCGTTTGGCGGCCCAACGCGAGACTCCCCAAATTAGTTCCTCTGAAGCCTTACTCACCAGACGCCAAGGCAAAGCTTGCGCGCCTCGTCAAGTATAAAAGGCACGCCCCCCTTAGGCGCAGGGCCCAGCAGCCCACTCTCTCTCAAGCATCCCTGCCCCGACGCACCAAGCAGCAACGCGACAGCTGCGTCTCTTCTCAGTAGAGACGCCAGACACGTGTCCTAAAGCTGCGACGCGAGAACCGCGTCTCTGAATCCTGCGTCCAAGCGGTACAGCGCAAGGATGCCTTCCGCCCTCGAAGTTGTGAGGCTAATCTCTTCGACCCTCTTCCCTGGATCTAAGGGATTACTTGACAAAGAAAAGAAGTGCTAATCAAACCACTTCATCATGTTGCTGCAACGGCTCATCTCTATGCTCTCTGAGTGCCATTGCGGTTCAGGCGTGAACCAGTAGTCTTTAGTTAGACAGCTGACCCTGATTCCCCCATCAGCCAAAAGAAGACGCTCTCACAGGCGGAGGATCTCCTCTGACACTGAGTATCCAGAGCTCACTGCAAATATGACAAGCAGGAGCAGGGAAAAACAGCCTGTAGTCAGCTCCGACGAGTCTGACTCTGAACCGGAAGGAGTGTACCGACACACTCGCACCCGGATCGGGGCCATTCCCCCGATCAACTACAATGCCCTAGCCCGGGGCATTGAGATTAATGACTCGTACTCTGCCATTGCAGAGTCGCAGGCTTCAAACTCTTCTATAGAGAAAGAGGCCTTGACATACAATGACCAACACTCTTGAGGAGACCGCCAGGCCCTTGGAGCAGCAAGCCCAGGTCCAGAAGGAACAACTCGAGATGATTCGTGCTCAGCAAGAATCTATGACTCCCTCAAGCAGATGCTCGCACAGTTGCTTGAAGACAAGAGGAAGTCAACCAACAAAGCCTCCTCTAAGAAGTCTAAAGGCAAGCGAAAAGAGGAAGAAAGCTCATCTTCGGTACATATAGAGGAGAAGGAGCAGTCTACTTCTGATTCGTCTAAATCCTCATCGCAGGAAAAGGACGACCAAGACCAGGGAAAAGTTCATTCTAAAAGAATGAATCAGTTAGAGCAACGTCTTGAGGCTCTTACCAACCGGAAAGGCCTCCAGGAGGCAGGAGTGGTCCGGCCATATCCGCCCGAGTGGGACCTGGTTCCATACCTACCCAAGTTCAAGGCTCCAACCCTTCAAGCATTTGATGGGAAAGGTTCACAAACCAACATATCTACTACTTTAAATCTCAAACAGGGAATGTGGTAGATAATGATGCCATTCTGGCACGCTTGTTCATCGGCACCCTAAAAGGGCTTGCCTTTGAATGGTTCATGAAGCTTCCAGAGGGCTCCATCAAGAATTGGGGCGACTTGGAGAAACTCTTTCTAACGCGCTTCTTTGAAGATGACTCGGAGGTCAACATGCCTACCCTTTTAGCCACCAAGCAGCGAAAGGGAGAGTCCGTTAAGTCTTTCGTAGAAAGATTTTGAAACATAGCACTCCGATGTCCAAGCGGTATGACCCAGGTCACCCTGGTGGAAACATACCGCCACAATCTCCAAACTTCACTCCTTGCCCAAATAGGAGTTGCTGAAAGCCGCACCTGGAAGCAGTTAATCCAACAAGGTGAACGGCTGAAGAGATCGTCGCCCAGGTCAAGGCAGAAGAAAACAAACCCAGACCTGAGAGGTCATCGAGGCGTGCGCCAGACACATCCCTCCAAGCCAAACGGAAGACAACTTGGCGACAGAAACTAAATCTTCTGTCAACCTCAACGGTTAAAGGAAGTGGCTCTTCAAGCCAACCACGTGCCAACAAGCAGTATTCCTTCAAGGATGAACATGTCGACTCGCTCTTCAAACTACTCAACAAGAGCAACCGACTAAAGCTTCCTGAAGCTAGGCGCCCTGAAGAAGTCGGTAAAATCGATAATCCCAACTACTGCATATATCACAGGATGTTAGGACACCCCACCAAGAGCTGTTATGTCTTCAAGGACATCCTTCAGGCTCTGATTGACGTGGAGGTATTAAAACTCCGTCCAGAGCAGAAGAAGGTGGCGGCCAATATGACGTCATTCCTCCAGTTTGGAAGGCAACCTCCAACACTCTCTGGAGTAGTCCCTATCCCAAGAGGAGAGTTGAGAATGGTCAACACAGACCTTACCAACAGCAGGAGAAGGGCCTGGTACCCGTTTCCACACCCCAAGGAGAAGTCATGTGGGTTCATCCCGACCTTGTGGATGGCCAGCAATGGACCACTGTGACCAGCAGGAAGTCCAAAGGCAAAGCTAAACCTTCGTCTTGTAATGTGGTATGCGCCTCTTCTCGAGAAGTGGAGACTGATGTTCCTTCGTTGACCGATTCAGAAGAAGAGACAATAGTTCTGGCCACAGAACCCAGTCAACTTGTGGCGAAAACCCGTTCAGGGCAGTCATATTTGAAAAAGTATGACGAAATGGCGGTAACTCCTCCAAGACCCGCTGCAGAGTCAGCCAAGCCCTCCACAAAGCAACCTGTGGAGAAACAGAAAGAACTTCGTTTTCTCGAGTTCTTTCGAAAGACATAGCGGAAGGATCCACAGCACCTTACCGCTTTGATGTCTTGGCTCAACTAGCCAACATCCCGGTGCGGATTACGCTTTATGAGCTTCTTAGGCTATCAAAGTCGACCAGAGAAGCTCTACAAGAAGCTCTGGCTAATGCTGAGGTCTTCATGACCCAGGTGCCGATCGGGCCAAAGGAGGAAGATGTAGAGGATTGCCTCCACACCTCCCAAAATATTCCCTGCATCACCTTCACGACAGATGATATGCAAGTCAAAGGGAAGCATGATCGACTCCTTTACTTCGCAGGGTATATTGGATCATCTGAGGTGAACCGCATTCAGGTAGATCCCGGGTCTGCATTGAGCATTATGCCTCGCCGGGTCATGCAACATCTCAGGATTCCTACTCACCGTTTGAGCGCCACCCAGACTACTATTTACGGATTCAATGCCAATAGTACCCGTCCAATGGGGAAGGTTAAGCTCAAATGCCAGATCAGAGATCTGAAGTCGGAAGTGACATGCTACGTCATCGACGCTGACACTTCCTACAATCTACTGCTGGGAAGACCTTGGATTCATTGCAATTCTATCGTTCCCTTTACCCTCTACCAGGTCATGAAATACATTGACGGGAGTGGAAAGGTGCGAACGTTGATTGCCGAAAGGCATCCGTTCAAGGGAGTCGAGAATTATTTCACAGATTCCCTCTTGTACCAAGACTCTGTGGAAGCAGATGAAATCTCGCAACCAGAGGAACCAGACTCTGGCAATGAAGCCGACACTGAGCTGGAGGAAGATGAGTATGTGTGGGAGCTAGATCCACCTGTAACGGGCATTAATAAGCCCGATGTTGATAATACCTCCGCCGATGATGTAGGCGGATGGTATATTAATGAAGATTTAGATCTGGTGTATTTTTCTGTGTTTGCTTCTGATTCAATGCCGTCAGACACTAGTGCCAACGTGGATGACGATCTCTGGTCGGCAATGGATGCTTTGACATCATTGCATGTACCGGTGAAATCGTCCTTCGGAACATGTCGAAATGTCGGCGATGCGCAAGAATCAATATTCATGGTTCTAGCGAGAAGGAAAGGCCAAAGACCAATTCTTTTCGGACGAATGAATCCGAACCAATGACTCATGAGAATCAAAAAGCGAGCAGGAATCCCCTCAGTTCGATCATTATGAGCCAAAGGCACTCAGAATGATGAAAAACATAGGGTATGACCTAACCAGCAGACTCGGGTTGAACTTCGGCAAAGAAAGGAGAACGCTACTTCGATCCTTTGTGCCGAAAGGGAAAGCACCTGATTATTATTATCAGACTCGCAAGGGGTTGGGCTATGTGTCAACTCCGATCCCATCAGCCTCTGACTCTGAAGAGACATTGAGCCATGATTATCATCGGGCACGTCCTCGTGGGAGTCAGATGCTAGTGTCGGCAACATCTTTAGAGAACTTTCAGTGAATTGGTTTCAACAAGCCACCTGGAAGACGGAGATGAAGAAATGATCCAGTCCGATACGGATCCTTGGATCAAACATTTAAATACTCTCTGGGATACCCGCTTTGAACAGCGAGAGCCACCCACAGAAGACAAGATTGTTCAGATCAATCTGGGGGATGAGGCTAATCCTAAGCCCATCTTCATAAGTGACGGCCTGTCACCTTCGGAGAAAAGGGATCTAATATCTCTTGTACAAGAGTATATAGACGTCTTCGCCTGAAATTACGAAGACATGCCCGGACTTGATCCCCAAGTGGCTATGCACCGCCTCAACATCAATTCGGACGTAAAGCCTGTCAAACAACAACAGCGACGATCCGCCCAGAGATAATGGAGGCGATTCAATCAGAAGTCAGAAAGCTTATAGATTCTGGTTTCATCAGGGAAGAACAACATCCCGACTGGGTAGCCAACATCGTCCCCGTTGCCAAGAAGAACGGAAAGATCCGAATCTGCATCGATTTTCGTGATCTAAACGAGGCCTGTCCCAAGGACGAATTCCCACTGCCAATCACAGATGTCATGATTGACAATACATGTGGATTCGAACGAATGTCCTTCATGGACGGATTCTCAGGATATAATCAAATCAAAATGTATCCTGATGACGAAAAGCACACCTCCTTCAGAACACCACTAGGGGTCTACTGCTACACCATCATGCCCTTCGGATTGAAGAATTCAGGGGCAACATATCAAAGGGCCATGAATGCCATCTTCTATCAGCAAATGCGCAAAACAGTGAAATGCTATGTTGATGACATTGCGGTAAAAAAGCCGCGCTAAAGGTGATCATATCACTGATCTAAAGGTTGTCTTTGGTATCATGCGGGCTTATCAATTGAAGATGAACCCTACCAAATCCTTCTGGGGGTGGCCAGCGGCAAGTTCCTAGGTTTGTAGTGACTTCCACAGGAATTCATTTAGATCCGAAAAAGATTCGCGCTATCCAGGAGATGCAACCTCCGAGGAATCTCAAGGAACTCAGGGGATTGCAAGGACGATTGGCGTACATCCGCAGATTTATCTCAAATCTCTCCGGAAGATGCCAACCCTTCGCTAACTAATGAAGAAGGGTGTTTCGTTCATTTGGGACGACGCTTGCCAACAAGCATTTGAGGAAATCAAGCAATACTTCACGCAACCACCAGTCCTTGCAGCCCCGATATCCGGAAAACCTTTCCTGGTATACGTCCGAGCAATGGATCATTCTTTGGGACCTCTACTAGCTCAGAATGATGATCAAGGACGAGAGCAAGAGATCAACTATCTGAGTAGAACAATGATCGGAGCCGAACATCGGTACAACCCGATCGAGAAGGAATGTTTGGCACTGGTGTTCGCCATTCAAAAAATGCGACACTATCTGGCAGGCCAAACCATAATGTCATATCAAAAGTCAACCCCTTGAGGTTACTCATGACAAAGCCTTCATCGCTAAATGGCCGACTGGCAAAATGGGCCATATTGTTATCTCAATATGAGATGCACTTTTTACCACAAAAGGCCATAAAGGACAAGCGGTGGCGGATTTCCTGGCTGAGCATCCAGATCCGAGGGCAACCAAACTTTACGATGATCTCCCAGATGAGGTCGCTGAAGCCTGCCAGACCCAGACAACCTTTGAAAGGCAGGTGTGGCAACTTTTCTTTGATGGTGCATCAAGAACAAGCCCAAAAGGACACATAGTGGCAGGAGTAGGAGTAGTACTCGTCTCCCCACAGAACTATGTGATTCCTCGAGCTGTCTCATTAACTGAGCCGTGTTCCAACAATGTGGCGGAATATAATGCTCTTTTGATTGGGATGCAACTCGCCGATGAGATTGGCGTTAGAAATCTCGAGGCATATGGTGACTCCAAACTCATCGTTAGCCAGGTTCGCGGGGAGTACGAAGTCAGACATGAAGACCTAATACTCTATTACAATGCAACCGTCCACATGGCTGGGAAGTTTACAAACTTCTACATCGACCATGTACCGCGCGGCAAAAATGCGCATGCAGATGCATTGGCATCCCTCGCTGCCTCTTTAGCTCTTCCAGCTGGAGCAGCAGAGAAGGTATTTGTCTACAGCCACGATCTGTATTGCCTGAGAATTGCTCCTGAGGATTACCAGGAGCCAACAGGAGATTCTCAAAACAAAGAAGCGCTGGAATCGTCGGCCGGCCTAAAGCCCAGAGACTGGCGATTCCCTTATATCGATTATGTCCTATATGGCATCTTGCCTGAGGACACCATGAAAGTGGCTGCCATTCGAAGGAAAGCCCCTAAATTCTACTATAATGCGATTACACGAACATTGTATCGTCGATCGCATGACGGGATCTTGCTTCGTTGCCTTTCACAAAAGGAGGCACATGAGGTATTGAAAGAAGCCCATGACGGCATGTGTGGAGCCCATCAACCTGGCCCAAAACTTGCATACCGACTCCAAAGGTTGGGATATTATTGGCCCAAGATGATCGCTGACGCCATCACCTATGCCAAAAGATGTCACACCTGCCAAGTACATGGCGATTTCATCCATCAAGCACCAGACTACCTTCACTCCACGGCTTCTACTTGGCCATTTGAAATGTGGGGGATGGATGTGGTTGGCCCTATCAGCCCTCCATCATCAAAAGGACATCGGTTTATTTTGGCAATAATCGATTACTTCTCCAAATGGGCTGAGGCCGTTCCTTTGAAGGAGGTGAAGTCATCTGATGTGATCAAATTCGTGAAACATCACGTCATTTACCGTTTTGGGGTACCTCGGCGAATTATCCACGACAACAGACCCCAGTTCATCAGCCAGGCTTTCCAGAGATTCTGCGCCAAGTTCAGAATCCAGAGTGTGTCCTCAACAGCATACTACCCCGCCGCTAATGGTCTCGCAGAAGCTTTCAACAAGACCATTAGTAAGCTTCTCAAGAAATTCGTCTCGAAAAGTCAACGTGACTGGGACGACAAGCTGGTTGAATGCTTATGGGCTTATCACACAACTGTCCGAACCCCAACCAAAGCTACACCATTTTCTTTGGTATACGGGTGTGAAGCCGTGCTTTCACTGGAAATCCAAATTCCATCTCTACGCGTAGCCCTGACAGCAGAGATGACGAATGAGGAGAAGCATCGACAGCGACTCCAAGAATTGGAAGCCTTAGATGACAAACGTCTGCAGGCCCAACAACAAATCGAGCTTTACCAAGGCCAAATTACCAGAGCCTTCAACAAGAAAGTTTAAATGCGAACTTTCAAGAAAGGCGACCTTGTCTTAGCTGTCAGAAGACCCATGGTGATGACGCACAAGACGAAAGGAAAATTCCAGCCTAAATGGGAAGGACCATTTGTAGTAGAGTCAGTCTACTCAAATGGATCGTATCGCCTCATAACTTCAAATGGCGATACACTCATGATGCCGATCAATGGCAGATTCTTGAAGAAGTACTATCCTTAATAGTACTCCTCCTCCGATCAAGTTAAAAGTACACCTCTGATCAAAACAAGAAGAGCTTCTTCATTAAATCCGACGCCTCCGACGGCTAAGGATAGAGAAAAATGTTGGCTTTTAAGCCCAACATAAGCCTTCAACAACTCATCATGCTGAGGGGAATAGCATTGCTAGCCTAACTCAAACGGTAGTTGGTAAAGGAATATCAAACCCGTTGACAGCTGAGGATTGCTAAAAATCCTAAGGGACATGTTCCCCTTTGATCCGACGCCTCCAACGGCTAAGGATAGAGGAAAATATTGGCTTCTAAGCCCAACATAAATCTTTGACAACTTATCATGCTGAGGGGAATAGCATGGCTATTCCAACTAAACGGTAGTTGGTAAAGGCACCTCAAATCCGTTGATAGCTGAGGGTTTGTTAAAAATCCTAAGTGGACTTGACTCAACTCTCCCCTCCAAAATCTCTTACCAATTCTCATCCACAGAATGGTAGGTCTACGAAATACAGTCGTTGCCAAGTTAACACTATACTCTGGCACTCCAAACTTCACTTGCCAATTCTCATTAATAGAATGGCAAGTCTTCAAAATTGCTCATATCATAAATCCAAATTTGTCAAGTTAACGCTATACCTCTGACACTTTTCAAACTCTACTTGCCAATTCTCATCAATAGAATGACATGTCCTCAAATTGCTCATATCGCAAATCAATTTCTGTCAAGTTAATATCACACCTCTGACAAATTACTGTTAAGTTAACATTATACTTCTAAACAGTACATCGAGTTTCTATCAAGTTAACATCACACCTCTGACAGTCACCTTCCTTCAGACTTCCATATCGAAGCTGAAATGAACGATGCTAAGTTTAACACCACACCTCTAGCATCCAGGTCATCGCCAAGTTCAACAATACACTTACGACCATGACTTTTCCTCGGACTTCCTCGCTGAAGTTGAGATGACTAATGCTAAGTTCAAAATTACACCTCTAGCATTACCCTCATTGTTAAGTTAAACATACACCTATGACAGTGACACTTTTAGTTTTCCCAAATAAAACTGAAAAGCTTTTGAGTCAAGTTAATATCACACCTCTGACTTACATTCTTGTCAAGTTAACATTACACTCCTGACAAGACTACATTCAACCCGTTAAGTTAATATCACACCTCTAACGGTAGAGACTTTCCTAGACTCCCCGCTAGCCTAGTCTCACTTGTTGTTCTCCTTAACAGAACAACAAGTCTACTTTAAAAAAAAATATTGTTAGGTTAACATTACACCGTTAACAGTGTTTTCATCAACTCTCCAGTTGAGCTTTAACCTTTGATAAAAGCTCATCTTCCCTGGGGGTACCAATTCGACCTGTCACTTTCTTTTTATAAAGTGGCAGGCCTACCAAAATTATCTTATTTCTGTCAAGTTAATATCACACCTCTGACAGCATTGTGGGGTTCTTGAAATAGGATCTTTTCTCCACAAAATTTGACTTGTTAAAATTTTCATCATAGTTTTGACAAGCCAAAGATTCTTTACTTCTATGTGTCTGACTAAAAAGAAACGAGAGAGTCCAAGACAATAGAAGAGACAAAAGAAAAGTGTCACTTTTATTTATATCCAGGCATATGAAAGTGATACAAAACGCTCTCTTATACAATGAGATTGAGTGTTACAGTTAAGGAGTACACAAAGAAGTCCCTCTCTCTCTCAGAGGTTGCACTCACTCCTCAAAGCTGCATACAATTCCAAGTACAGGATGTTTGGAAGGGCACCAAAATAGGATCGGACATTGTGGCAACAATCAGAAGCTGGTTGCACCACGATGCATGATGTAAACATCGAAGAAGTCCCTGGTTGATCGAGAACAATGGTGCTTCTTGAGGTCGAAAGGCAGCAGAGTCTTCTGATTCCACCTTACCATCCGAAGTGGGGGTATGATCCTTCATTGATGAACATCTCTTCCACCAGAAGGTCAGTCAGTAGTCATGGAGTTTTCCTTGATGTCACTTCTGGATAAGAGAGGAGGTTTTGAGACCTCACAGGGGATGCTACCCACAACTATATCCACCGTTACCCCCGCCGCCATACTCACTCTGACCATGCCATGCCAGCAAGCATGACTGGTGCATCGCGTCCAAAGAGATCTTGGCGAGGGTTATGTCCCCGTCAGGGACCATGATTTCTGCCCTTGCGGACGACGGGGACAATGATTTCTTCCCTTGTGGATGAACATCGAACAAGTTCGCCGGCCGAAATATTCTCCCAGGGGCCCGACAAACATAAAAAAGGATGATCAAGCTTACCTGCATGAAACAAACAAAATTAAAAGATCTGAAGCTTAGTATACTTCAACAGAAAAATTAAGTGGCAGACGTAGCTATTGCTGAGGACTTAAGACGCAGGAATGACCCGCGCAGCGAACCAAACTTCTACGGCGGCAGAAACAGACGCGAATCAAAGCTGTGATATACACGGAATTTGAACGCGATCTAGTTCTACATCCATGTCTAAGATGCAAGACGCAAAGAGAATCAGACGCGAAAATTGCCGTCTCCCTGTTGGATGAACAGGAGTTGCAAGATTCAGGCCTGAGACCTCCAGTCTGAGTTGAGATTCCCTAAGTCGACAGCCTCAAGACGCGAGTTCTATATGCAGAACCTGCAGCCAGGTACCTAAGTCTACCATACTCGCGTCCAGAGAAGTTTAAGTCAAATGGCGCAACTTCCAAAGAGGAACGCACCAACTAAGACTTCAGGAGAAAATCCAGATGATGAATCTCTTTAAGAGATATTAGAATTCAAACTTAGCTGGGTTAAAAATGTCATGGCAAATCGAGAAGGCGTACCCGCAGAGGCCTCTATTAAGAGTTGAACTCTCTGCATCGAAGCGCGGACATAAAGGTGCTCAAGGAGACGCTTTCTGTTATTGAAATCACTTGACAGTGATAATCTTCTGAAGAGACCAAACAGAAGCATGAAAGCTCTGGGTCATCTTCATCCATGGAGGTAAGCCCCTGGTAAAATCCTTGAAGGGAGAAGATGGAGTCTCTCAGAGCACTCGCTGTTAAAAGAGAATAGTCCAAGTATGGGACTGCTAAGGAAGGGAGTAAGCCCTATTTATAGGCGAGCCATAATGCCATAATTAATGGCTCACTAATCAGAACCATCGGCCTTAATGACCGCACGAGTGTCAAAGTCCAATGGAAGGCTGACGCGTGGAGCGTCGCTTCAGGAAGCGTCGAAGACGCAGATCTCCAACCGCCAGCGCCGGTTTGGCATTAAAAGGCATTAACGCCCAGGCCCAATGAAGAGCCGACGCGTGGATGGTCGCTCCGGGAAACAACGAATGGTGCGAGTCCCCAATCGTCAACAATGATTGGACGTTTAAAGATCCGATAAAACCTTTATGACAGGCTGCATGTAACGTCTAGGAAGTCGCACCAAAACGCAGGCATGAGAGCCGCGTTCAGGAACCCACGTCCCTTTTTTCAAAAAACGGCGTCCTCCTTAGAAAATTCTCCGCGTCTCTCGGAGTGATTCAAAGCTGCGTCCATCAACAAAAGGGACCCATTCTGGGGTCTCAGTGGGAAAGCGCATAATAGGAGGAAGCTGCGTCCTGAGGCTTGAGTCTTCAGGTACCTTGGAGCTGCGTCGACATGGCGAGATGATGATGGATTTGCACCGGGTCAAAGACCCAGCGTCGCGTCCTCTTATATGTCTGCGCCAGTTTTAAGGAGCGTAAGACCACATTCTTGATGCATCCTGATTCCTGCGCCTGGATAAAGTTAAGGACTGCGACCAGTGAGTCACACTCAAAGCTGCGTCTTTCGCGTCAACTTGAACCGCGTCTTCACTGGCAGGTCAAAGTCGCGTTCCTCAGAACCGCGTCTCTCTTTGGAAAGACGTTGCGTTTCATCAAACAAACTTAGTTCTACCTAAGTCTGTTATTCACAGTTAGTCAGAGAGCACAACCAAAGATCTCCTTCCCGTGTCGACCCGAGTGCACCTTCCTGGCGCCCAGTATGCCAAGAGAGACACTGGGAACAGACCGGGCAAGATCCCATTCCATTGCCCGAGGAACAGATATGTGCTGAAGGTAGGATAGGGGATACATTCTCTCCATATTTGGAAGAAAGAATTTTCTATCCCCTATTTGGCGAGGCCACTTGTAGTCGCCATCATGCAAGACGTAACCACCCTCGCCAATATTGTCGCCAAGACGGGTTTCTTCAATGGAATGCGCGAATCCGTCTTAAATTCTGCGTCAGTCATAAGTTCCTGGAGTGTCGCCATGTCGACTTTGGAGAGCCTCTCCCTTCGCCCCTTCGGCTTATCAGCAGTCACAGGAGCAGTCCTTTGCAACACGAAGGTTAAGTTGCGGTCAGCACCACCTACGTGCCCGAAGTGACACTTCTTGGAGAGAGGATCAGCGGAATATCGCACAGCAAAAAGGAAACGACATTTGATCAGAAATCTGAAAGGAAATGTCAAGTGTTCACTACTCAAACGCAGAAGTAAACTCAGACGCGGCAATCATCAAAATCTGCGTCCAGACCCGAAGATCGCGAGGCTAGCCTAGAGCCCGCGTTTTAAAAATCCGAGACTTATGAAAAATCTCTAAGTACTTGGACTCAGACACAAGATTCATGAAGACCAGCGTCTGGTTTCACAAGACACAAGAGTCACAAGAAATCTGCGTCCAAACTTTTCATACTTAGAAACATTCTAAGTGTTGAATCCAAAACGCAAGGCTTACTGGGGCCCTGTGTTCAACAAGCAGACGCAGTTTCAAGCAGATCAAACATGCGCTTCATTTATCAACTCAAGGGTCGCGTCTGAAGATTAAACATGGGCTCGAACCCGCGCTGGCGGGTCAATTTTAAGAAAGGAGTCCGAGAGTTTAGAGAACTCTATAAACCCTTTTAATGGTGGGGATCAAGCCCGATGGCTTTATACCTGAAATAGGGGCTTCCTGCGTGGAGGAACCGCCCCCTTGAGTCTCAGCGACGACCGCCCGTGAAGATGAAGCAGTTTGCTTGGTCTTTGGTGCCATTGCGATCAAAGATCTAATGTTAGATGAAGAAGAAGAGAACAAAGAGAGCTCCTTTCTCAAAACCCTAACAGATGCACGCGAAGACGAAAGAGAGATTAATGATGACTCTCCCGATGACTGTTGCTATTTATAGGCACAGAGATTGGCAAAGATACGCGGCGCTTGGCTCGATTGACTCAACATCGAATCATCTTGTGACGCGTGGAAGGCGCATTTAATACAGCGTAAAGTTCGCACGCCAAAGAGCAGATGTCCCGACGGTTCCACAGGACAAGTGGCAGTGCACTCATGGCATGGCACGGATTCGCACCCAACAGTCGCGCCTCTTCAATGGATGCATCCCTTCAGCACGGCCATAGTTGCGTCGAGAAAGTCGCGGCTTCACTCCAAAAAGATGCGTTTCTCCAAAGTTCACATCCTTCCAACCCAGACAAAAATCGCGTCTGCCTTATGGAATGATAGTCGCGTTTTCATCCTAAAAGGAAGTCGTGTCCTTAAAAGCAGTGCTATCTCTGCGTCCCAAAAGAACTGCCATTCAGTCCTTGCTTCTGCAAATCGGTTCAACAGTACACTGGCACAAGCAGACGACTGTCCACTCCTGGCTTAAAGTGCACCCACGGCAGACTTAAAGCAATCGGGGAGGTTTAGATATGCATCTAGACACTCAACACGATCAACTTTGGTGGCTTCAAAGAGTTCCACAGTACACTCATGAAGATCATACTCCAGATAAGATCAAACCCGGAGCATTGACAGTCCAGTCACAAGGGTGAGCTCAGCTAGAGTCAAAGTATTTCGAAATCCGTCCCACTTAACTGCGGAATGTCAAAAACTTTGGAGGGGGTTCTGTATGCTGTCTAAAAATCACTAAAAGACAAGCCATTAAAAAGCAGAACTCTAAGTTCTAGACGCAAAGCTAATTTTGGCCGCGTCTCATCAGCACCAAGGCGCGAGGGTCGAAACCCGCGTCTCAGCCGCACCAAGGCGCGAGGGTCGAAACCCGCGTCTCAGCAGCACCAAGGCGCGAGGCTCGACAGCCGCGTCCCGCAGCACCAAGGCGCGTGGGTCGAAACTCGCGTCTCAGCAGCTCCAAGGCGCGTGGGTTGACACCCGCGTCTCAGTTGTAACCGTCCCGGTTTCGGGGCCAATCACGGCCCACATAACGGGGAAAGTTAGCCCGCATTATGGAGTGTTTTTAGGAGGCACGTACGCCCCTAAAACCCCTATAAATAGCCCCGTTGCTATGAAGAAGGGGTCGGATTATTTTTTGGGAGAAAAGAGCTCTGAGAGAAAAGAGAGAGAGTTCAACCCTTCAGAGAACTTGCTGTGTTCAAGTTAGCCCTTGCCGACAATCTCTTTGAGAGTTTTGGTCGACAGAGCTGTGTTACTCCGTCAACCACCCGAAGAGAAGAGCCCCGGAAGATCTCAACGTTCACCCGGACAACGGAGAACAAGATTCACTCTCCATCGCCACTTGAAGAACCCAGCCTAAACAAAGGGAGGATTCAAGACTCAACATCCTCCCTCCCTTGTAATCGGAATACTGATCTGTTGTAATCTTCTATCCAATCAAAAGAATTTTGCAATCGAATCCTCCTTTTTCGATACATACAATTCTTAAGTTAGTAGTGTAGAATGTTAGTTAGTCATGGCTTTGTCTATATCAAATTTTAAAACTCATTTATAAAACTTTCTCTTTTCTAATATCACCATTTTTCATTCCGTTTTTCTTCGCTTTCGTTTTCCTTTTCTTAAAAACTTTACAAAATTCTTCAGTTTCTTTTTACATTGTTTTGCTTTCTGATTTTTGAACAAAGAAGAACCTTCATTTTTTTCTCAAAGACTTCAACATAAAAAGTGTGAACGCTTCTATCGCTAGCTCTCCCTGCGGATACGACCAGTTATAGCTTGTGCTATGAATGGTAATTCGAAGGAGTAAAGTAAATGTTCACACATATTCAGAGTTTGAGCATCAGCATAAGGATATAAACGGTTTACTCTGAACTCTTGCTCAATTTAATTCCTCCTTTCGAACAGTAGGCAAGACGCGGGTTGATAACCTCTGCGTCTTCGCTTCATTAGCTTGAATCTGTATCTGCTTGTTGAACGCGGGCTTCGTTGAGCTTTGCGTTTGATCGTAACACTTAGGGAGTTTTCCTAAGTGGGGGAGTTCAGACGCATAGTTTATGTGAGCTTCGCGTCTCTGAGGTTGGACACAGGCTTCACTGAGTCTCGCGTCTGGGTCTAACACTTAGAAAAATTTCTAAGTTGTGGAGTTTAAAATGCAGGCTTCATGCGAGCCAGTGTATTTGGGTTTAGACGCATGTTTCGTTGAGCTCCGCGTCTAGACTCAACCCTGCGTCTTAACTTCAACACTTAGTCATTTTTCATTTAGATTCCTAACTGTGTGTTGTCCTCTTTACAATGAGATATTCGTCTAATCCTCTGTCCAAGAAGTGCCACTTTGGATACATGGGTGGCGTTGATCCAAATCTGATCTTCGTGCTTCCAAGGACTGCTCCAGTGTTTGCTCTAAAGCCAAAAGAGCATCGGGACAGCTCGGCAACCCTAGTATGCTGACCTTTCGGGGGATTATGACCAATGGGTGATTCGAGTCTGATACCCGCATTGTGCTAAAGAAACCTGACTTCTTTTTTGGTGACTCTATCACTGAGGAAGATAGGGTCTTACATGACGGAGATTATAAGTGACTCCATCAGATAGGGGACAGGAGGTTTTTCCTTCCCAACATGGAGAGGATGTAACCCTTAGCCTATCTTTAGCACACATCGGTACACCGTGCAATGGAATGGGACCTTTCTAAGTCTATCTCCAGCGTGTTCCTCGGCAAATTGGGTTAAAGGAAGCATACCCTGTGGCCACGAGAATGATATATTCGGTTTATATCCCAGATTGGTCAGAGCTGAGTATCAAAAAGGAGAAAACCCTCAGTTGGCCACCACCTTCATCAATTAATTCCTGAAGGTAAAGGGTGATTTTCCCACTGACTTTCTTCCACTCGGGTGGGGCCACTATACCGACAAGTCATGGTGAGGTAGGATGGTCGAATTTGTTCTCGCTGAACTAGGGGATTTCTGAGGCAGGTAGTATTATACTATTCGGTTATGGCCGTGCAGTATGGACTCTCGCAGAGATCCCACCACTTTTATGGCATCTTGGAGCGTTACAATCCTCTGAGGGGTATATTTTTTACTTCGGTTGGAGAGATGGGGCTCGCTCTTCATGAGTTGTATGAAGTCTCAGGGTTAGTAATTGGAGATGCCCCATATGAAGAGTATGTCCCGACTACTGAGGAGCTTCACCTATTGAAGAGAGAGGATCCTCAGGTTCATTAGACTTATTAAGAAGTGCTATGCTACTTCCATATCTGCGAGAAAATATCCGTCTGGAGGAGCAGGGGTGTTAACAGATGTCCTGGGCGAGCTATTTGTTCAATAACATAAATAAAAAGTCTAACCCAGTGACAAGTCTGGCTCCTTACACTGATGAAGAGATTGCAAAGAGGATCAGTGCCTCCACAAGCTCATATACGACCGAGTCAAATGAGGATACTTTCAAGCCTTATATGTTCTTTAAAAGTTTTCATTATCAGGCCCAGATTCCCAAATCTGACTGGGCTCTACTGGCGAGCTTTCACATGTTGTGGTTCAAGTGTTGTGTGGTGCCAACGCTGCCGCATGAAGTGATTGTCGCTGATGTGGTATACCCGGCGGTCCTTCTAGCGCATAGGAAGTCAATCTCTCTCTTCAAGTGATGGTAGCAGGCATCCAAAGTGGCTTGCGGGTGTTGATCAAAAGTCTGTACCAAGTGGATGCTATTGTAGTCTTCAAGGGCAGGCAAGTGGTGGATTCAGAGGGGAGGCCAGAAGTGAAGACTCTTAATCCCAGAGTCAAGCTTCTTTACACGTACCTGATGGCTTGGTACGTCATACATTGCCCCTCACTTATGACGGCGGTGTCTTCCTCAGAAGGCTTCGTCCCTTTTGTGCAAAGGCTGGAGAATTCGAGCTGGTCATAGTACTATATGTACTATGTTCAAAAAGCTATTATGAGTAGCTTAAACTATCATCTTGATCGATGCTTCCCCGAGATTTTTGGAGCGTCCTATGGGGATAAGTTTGTTGAACTTGCAGGACTAGATGATTTCACTCGGCTACCGTCTGGAGTCTTTTGGTGGTTGATCAACATTCAGCCTAGATATTTGATCCTTCAGTAAGGTGATTTATGTACGATCGAGCTTTACATGCCAAATCACTTTGCTTGGCAGTTTGGTTATGATCAACTATATGTCAGCAACCCCAACATTGGACTCCGCTTCAGTGGTAACCTATCTGAAGGTGCCTGGGTGTGGTATTACAATGTAGCTGAGGGAACAAGGGCTGTTTTCAGTTTACCTCGCAGGACACCAAACTGTTATACAAGCCTCAATTTCTGCACATGGTACTTCCTCGCTAGCAGGGTGCCCGGCTTTAGAATGAATACTTCTTGTATTAAGAGTATTAAGGAATCTTATAAAGCCAAGTTGGCTTCCAAGAGACGCATGCGAGGGATGAGCGAGTACCAAGAGGATGAGAGGAAAATGGAAAGGGAGGCAAAGAGGGAGACCAATAGGACTGGAGCGGCCTTGATGTCAGAATCTAGCGCAGGAGCCACGGAGGAGTACCCTGTCTGAAGGGCTCGACAAGTCATGCCCAAGCGTCCTCGTGCCTCCACTTCCCAGGGTGAGCCTAGCCCGAAGAAGGCCAAGAAAGGATTTGAGGCTGAAGCTCCAGCCTGGATGCCTGAAGTAATCCCTCCTGGTGCTGAGGAGCAGGAGGAGGAAGAAGAAAAAGAAGAGGTAGCTCTAACCTTCGTCCTCGAGGGGTGCGAAGTAAAGGTCCTGCAATCCTGGCAGAGGGAGAACCTGTAGGTGAGTTCACCATGGCCGAAGGGAGGTTGAAGGGCTTGAAGAGGTGGTGGAGGGGCTTGAAGTTGAGATTCTAGGAGTTTCAACTTGGCCTGGAACTTCTTCGACTCAGGATAGAAGGGCGGAGGTACAACCATAGTACTGGGGTTCTTAATGGTAAAGCCTCGATCACTAAGACTTCTTGGGTTCAATTGTCATCTTCGTCGTCTGAGGAGCAAGAATATTATTCCGGTAAAGAAGTTGACTTCGGTGATGAACACGCTCTTCCTGATACTAGCAAATTCACATATAATATATCAGAGAAAGAGATACAGGTGTATGTCCCTACGATGGTTCCGCTGACAGGAGAGATTGCTACGCTGAGGGTATTTCTTCTATCCTCCTTAATTGTTTCTCCATCAGGTTAGGAAAATGTTTTAATATTTCCTTTGAATTCTTCTACAAGGGTGGCCACAAGTAGCGAAGCCACAACTTCTTCTCATATTGAGGAGATAATCCAAGAGCTGGCCCAGCAGGAGGGCCTTGACGTTCCTACAATCGGGATGCCTCGTGAGGGTGTAACCACTGAGATCGGGGGACCCTTCTCCATAATTGGCTTGTCTAAAAACTTGTCGTCTTCAGATCCTCAACTTAGTAAGAGAACTAAGATGTGTCGTATACTCTCTTTTTTCATTGTTATTACTGACATTGCTGTTATGATTGCAGAGAGTACCAGGGTAGCTCAAGTAGAGGATCCCATGGCGAGATTGACGCAGAGGACTGTGTAGTTCAAACTTCAGCCGGTGAACCCATTGCCAAGGAGTTTGTTGCCACCCCTGTTGCTGTAGAGACCACTATAATAACCATTTTGGAGGTGTTGGCCATGACCTCAGTGTTGGAAGAGCCTATTGTTGGCCTCGTCCTTGCACAAGTTGAGTCAGCTCCCGTCTCTATGGATACTGCTCGTCCTATCATAGAAAGGGGATCCGGGAGTGCATGAACAGGGTTATCTTCAGCCACCGACATCATGGAAGAATTAGCGCATCAAATGGTGTAACAATTTTTCGCCTCCATGAAGTCCTGGATTGAGTTGGTCCTTTCAGGGGAAGGTTTCTTTGAGTTTGCTCGGATGCTTCTTGAGAATCAGATCGAAAACATCCGTCACACTAGAAGCCCAAAGAAATCTAGGGCATATCTGACGCTGGTTGAACAACTGGGGATATGCCTAAGGGAACTAAGAGCCCTGGAAAAGGTTAGCCCGATGGACGAGGCTTGGTCGACATTGAGTAAGCTCTTTGCCACTTAAGAACACGAGCGAAAAGAGATGGAGAAGTAGATGGCTGAAGAGGCTCGTCATCTCCACAACTTCCAAGCTGACTACTAAAGGTTGGTTGATGATTCGAAAGAATCCGAGATCGTTACCAAGAGTGCGGAGCAAGTCATGACCACTGCTCGGGCAACTATTACTACGGCGCAAGCTTTGATTCAAGTCCACTAGTAGAAGCTTGCTGTCGCTAGAAAAAGGCTGGAAGTGCTGGAAGCTGCCAAGAAGCTGGTCCAAGAAGATCTTGCTGCTCATTCCTCCAGGTTGGAGTCTCTTCAGACACAGTTGGCTACAAAGAGATTCTTCTCAGAGGAAGAGTTTCGGGTTCAAGCTTAGGCAGAAGTCGAGAAGGCACGCCAGCAGGAGATGCATCGCCTCTAGGATCGGATCTATCTTTGGCGGAGCAGGATTATTAGCCTTCTTCTCCTTTTGTATTTTCTCATTTTTCGTAATACTCCACTTGTCAAATAGAGAGTGTTTGTGTTACTTTTATCATTTTTTATCAAATAATAAAAGTTATCAAATTCTTATCTCGTCTTTATTCTTTCTTTATCTTTGAGAATTAGACAGACTCTTTGTTGCTTGGATAAACTCAGCTTTCATAGTCGCAACCCTTGACTATTGTGGAAACATAGTCTTTAGTCATCTTTATTGAGATGCCATCATGAATGATAGAAAATAAACTCAGGCTGCACTGAGTTTGTTATTGGAACGTGACTCTCATTTGTAGTGGCGACTTGGCTCTAATTTATCAAGAGAAACTCAACTCTGATTCATTGAAAGGACACATCTCTGGATCACTGAGAAGACGCAGCTCTAGATCGCTGAGAGGATGTGGCTCTGGATGTTCGAGAGGACGTGGCTCTGAATTGTTGAGAGAAACGCAAACCTGCATTCTTTAATTTGATAAAGGGGACACGACCTTCAGGCTTGTAAAAGGACATAGACTTCAGGACACAACTCTGAATTTTTGAGGGAAGCGGTTCTGGATCGCTGAGAAGACGCGGCTCTGGATCACTAAGAAGATGCGGCTCTGGATTGCTGAGAGGACGCGGCTATGGATCACTGAGAGGACGCAGTTCTGGCTTCCTCAATTTGATAAAGAGAACGCGACCCTCAGGCTTGTGAAAGGTCGCAGACTTTTGGACAAGCCGACAAGTCTGTGCAAGAACACGAACTTCTGGGTGCAGCCTTCAAGTCTTGTGAATGGACGCGGACTTCAGGACGCAGCTTCAAGCTTGTGAATGGACACGGACTTCAGGACGCAGCCTCTAAAGCGTCACATGCAATCCGTCTTAAAGATTTTGTTGGATCTTTCAGTGCCAAGTCAGCATAGACAGTTAGGGACTTGTGTCTTTGGTGTTTTCTAGAGTAAAATTCTTCGTGTCTCATTCACACTGTGTTTGATATTCGTGTAGGAATTAAGGCTGATGGCTTTGATTTTTATACCAATAATTATAGGCCTTCTAGCGAGCCTATAAATAGGCCTTAGCCTCTTAACAGTCATTCATCTCGACTGTTTTCCTTTGCGAGCATGCGCTCTGAGGTACTCTGTCTTGATTGTCCACCTTCCCTTCAGGGACATGTGTTCTAAAGAACAAAAAGAACCCAAAGCTTCCATGCGCTCTTTCAATCTTCTTCAAAGATTATCACTATTAAGTGATTTTAAGATTAAAAAGCATTGCTTTAAATGCTTTCACGGCTGTGCCTTGACAAATGAAGTCCAACTTCTAGACCGTGCCTTGACAAATGAAGTCCAACTTCTAGAGAATTCTTCTTCGGGTAGGAACTGGCTTTTTCCATGATAAGGCTCGCTCTCTCTGAAGTTCTGTCATCCCGTCCATGAAGAGACTCCATCTCTTGATCTCTTTCTGAAATCTTTTCTTGGGATTCATGTATCCCTGCTCTGCAAATGCGCCTTTCACATTGCTTGATAAAACACGAGGTTATTGACTTCAAAGTTTAAGTCTCAAGTTCTTCAGACGCGAGTGTGTTGAACTCTGCATTTTGGTCCTGAAACGCGCGTTTTGCATATGAAACTCGCGTTTGGGTTCTTGACTTAGAGAATTTTAAGTTTGCTCTTTTGAGCTCTCTGGACACAAATATGACGAGCCCTACATCTCAGATGTGTGTGTGGCGAACTCAGCATCTTGAAGTTACCTCAGGCAGTTTTTAAGATCCGCGTCTGCGTCTTTGATTTATACCTCGCGTATCACATATCAGACGCGAGTCTAACACCAGACTGTGTTTGGATCCATATTCTCTATCTTTGTGTCGGTTAAATCTGCGTCTGGAGTTCATGACTTCAGCCTCGCGTTTGTGCTTCTGACTTCCAATTTCTGTCTTTGCAGAATTTTAACCTTTGGGTTTTTGTTTCTTGCTGGTTCTGGCCATATCGATGGTGCTGGTTTTAGCGTCTTTGCTGGGTTCATGGAGAATATTTGGACTGGCCAGCTTGTTCAAGTGGCGAGTACTCAGGAAGTCAGAGCTCTTGTCCATGTACGAGGAGGATCCACGTAGTTACTGGTACCCATCAAGGTCTTATTAGATATGACGAACCAATAATGCCTCGGGTTCTTCATGGTCACAGTGGGTATGGCGCCTTTGAAGGCCACAAGAAAGAGGACGTCATCAGTAAGGTCTCAGATCCTCCCTTCACCAATCTTACCCAAAGAAGTGACTACGACGAAAAACCCATGCATGTTGGATGACTTTCTGATGGTGGAGTTTCCCATTAAGCGAAGGATTACGGCCGTGTGAAGATCTTCGCATCACTTGGTCGGGTGGAATCAGAATGCTTCCCTGCATTCAACCTCGAGAAACACTATTATTCTCAAGAGGAGAGGAAGTTGATCGCTATTCCTAGCCACAGTCAAGAGGACGAATTTCGTGCATCTTTAATGTTTTGAGGAGTGAGTGCAACCTTTCACTGAGCAAGAGGGACTTCTTTGTCTTTTTTTGTTATAACACTCAATCTTATTGTACAGAGAGAGCCTTGTATCACTATCATATGTTTGAATATCAATAAAAGTAACACTTTTTTCTGTCTTTTTATATGTCTTGACTTCCTCTTTGTATTGAAAAATCAGACAAATAGAAGTGGTTACTTTTGATTGGCTAGAAATGTGATATTACTTAGCAAGTCAAAGTTGAAAAATTCTATTTAAGAAATTTAAGATTACTGTCAGAGGTGTGATACAAACTTGACAGGAGTGGAATAATTTCTATGGACTTGCCAATCTATGGATGAGAATGACAAGTGAAACTAGACCCATTGGGGATCTATAAGAATCTTTACTGTTAGAGGTGTGATATTAACTTAACGGGTTGAATTAAATCTTATCAGAGGTGTGATATTAACTTTACAAGGATGTGATCTAGAGGTGCAATATTAACTTAACTCCATGAGAATTTCAGTTTCATTTGGGAAAACTGAAAATATCACTGTCATAGGTGTAGTGTTAAACTTGACAGTGGAGGTAATGCTAGAGGTGTAATGTTAAACTTAGCATTAGTCATCTCAACTTCTATATGGAAGTTCGAGAGAAAGTCATTATCATAGGTGTATTGTTGAACTTAACAATGAACTGAATGCTAGAGGTATGATGTTGAACTTAGCATCGCTCATCTCAGCTTCGATATGGAAGCCTGAGGAAAAGTTATTGTCATAAGTGTATTATTGAACTAAACAATGAACTGGATGCTAGAGGTATGATGTTAAACTTAGTATCGCTCATCTCAGCTTCGATATGGAAGCCTAAGGAAAAGTGACTATCAGAGAATTAATATTGAACTTGGTAGCAACTTAATCACTGTTAGAGATGTAGTGTTAAACTTAACAGTAATTTATCAGAGGTGTAATGTTAACATGACAGTAGTAGATTGGCGATATGAGCAATTTTGAGGACTTATTATTCTATTGATGAGATTGAACAAGTAGAGTTTGGAATGTCAAAGGTATAGTATTAACTTGACAAGAAATTATTTGCGATATCAGCAATTTTAAGGACTTGTGACTCCAGGCAAGGGAGAGACAATGAAGTTCGTACTCGCTGGAGAGTACTGAAACTTTCTATTGTTAGATGTATGGTATTAAACTTAACAATGATTGTGCTTGTGGACCTACCACTCTATGGTAGAGAATTGGTAGGGGATTTTGGTGAAAAATAAAATGAATTGTCAGAGGTGTAACATTAACGTGACAATCATTGATTCTCTAGGGACATGGGAGGTTTGCTGTTAGAGTTATAATATTACATAACAATGGAGATTTTAAATGAGTTTCATTGTCAGAGGTTTAATATTAACTTTACTGAATCTGCTGAGGATCGGGAAATCTGGCTTGTCAGAGGTTTACTGTTAACGCGACAAGTTCCAGCTCATTTCATTAGAGAAATTAACACATGTATTTTTGTGGCCCTACCATTCAATGGATGAGAATTGATAGGAGATTTTGGAGGAGAGGATAGGACCAAGTCCCTTAGAATTTTTAGCAAACCCTCAGCTATTAATAGATTTGGTGTGCCTTTACCAACTATCGTTTAAGTTTGGCTAGCCATGATATTCCCCTCAGAGTTATGAGTTGTCGAAGACTTATGTTAGAATTAAAAGCCAATATTTTCCTCTATCCTTGGCCGTCGGAGGCATCAGATGTCCATAAATACACTAGAGAAGAGTAACAAGGTTAAAACCAAAGTCTTGCATTTTGTTTCTTCTTTAATGTTTACATAATGCATTATGATGTATCCATCGTTCAATCGGCTCGACACTGATCGACCGTGATATAACCCAATGAAGGAAGAAAGAAGCTTTTATTTGGCGTTCTTCCAAACATCTTGGATCTGGAGTTTTGATAAGAGGTATAGTATTAACCTGATCAGGAGAAGAATGCTATCAAGGATAGTACTTTTTTCAAGAATTTACCGTTGATTGACATCATGAGTGTATCGCCGTCTCGGCTTATATGGCGATATGCTCCATTTGGATAGACCGACTCCACTGCAAATGGTCCTTCCCATTTGGGCTGGAATTTTTCTCTGTTTTATACGTCATCACCATGGGTCTTCTGACGGCTAAGATAAGGTCACCTTTGTTGAAAGTCCACTACTTGATTTCTTGTTGAAGGCTCTGGTAATTCCAGCTTGATAGAGCTCGATTTGCTGTTGAGCTTGCAGGCGTTTATCATCCAAAGCCTCTAGTTCTTAGAGTCGCATTCGATGCTTCTTCTCATTTGTCATCTCTATTGACAAGGCGACATGTAGAGATAGGATTTGAATTTGAAAAATCACCTAGAGGGGGGGTGAATAGGTGATTATGCTAATCTAATGAACTTAATGTGGAATTTAAAACTAATTGCAATTAACAAGAGATGCACACTCAAACAAGCCAAGCAATTATGAATGAACAATATGAATAATGCAAGGCACAAAGTAAAGAGAGAGAGAGAGAGTAAGAGCCAAGAGATCAAGCACAAATAATAAGATATGTTTCGAGGTTCGAGCACCCAGCTCTACATCCCCGCTTTCACACAGAAGGATTTCAAGTCCACTAGCTTGTCCACAAAGGACTCCACAAAGGGAACCTTCACCGAGGATTTGGGGCAATCACAATTACAAGGAGTACCTAACTCCTCTCCTTACAAACACAACCTCCTCCTGAGGCACAACTCGAAGCCAACAAACAATCACCTCACAACTTGAGGGATTAGCACCAAGCAACACAAGGATCACCTCACAACTTGAGGGATACAACCCAAATGCACAACCTCCTCAACACAATGAGGGCAAGGCACAAAGCAAGTAATGGATTTACAACTTGGTGGTCAAAACAACAACCACAAACAATCTCTTTCTCCCACATAAAGATCCTATAGAATAAGAAAGTAGATATAGCTCAAGTGTAGAGAAAACCAAAGGAATGGAAATAAAAAACTCAAAGAAAATCTTTGGGAAAAACTAGAAACCTAGATGAAGAAGTTGAATCAAAATCTTTTCCCAAAAACCCTTTCTTGATTTTCCAAACCCTAGCAAAAACACCAATAGATTGTTCAATTTAAAGCCTAAAAACTTCTTTTGATTACTGTGAAAACACTAGAGAGTCAGGAAAAATTCGCACAAAAAATCTTATAGAAAACTGGCCATTAATGGGGTACTTATAGCCCCTAGAAAAATATAGCCGTTGGCAGCAGATCCTGCCAAAAATGACCTACCGGTCGACCGTCCAACGGTCACATTTTGACCGTTGGCAACTGACGGTCGACCACCCGGTCGACCGAAAAGAACAGAGAGCACTGCTCTCTGGTCCGGTCGGCCGGTCGGCCGACCGTCCCACTGTGCTGCCAGACGTGCACAGCTCTGTGCACGTCGGTCGACCGCTGGGTCGACCGGCCATTGGTTCGGCCGACCGCACGGTCGACCGACCTGGCCTGTCAGCCAATGTTCTGGGTCAGAAAACAGGATGGAAAAATATTTTAATAAATCCATAAAACTTGTAAAAATTACACAAAAATAGTTTTCTCATTTTATATTGAAATATAAACATGTGATAAAAATTTCATCACAAATAACAAACATTTTTAAACATTTTTGTGTCTTATCATTTTATCAAAATCCAAAACTTGTATTTTCTAAAACTTGGATTTTTGAATAGAAAATACATTTTGTCCGAAACTTATCCAAATACAAAAACATGATATTAAACAACATTTAGGCATGATGTATATGGATATAATCCTATATACATGAAACATATATATATCCATGTTTTTGTCATTAATTCCAAAATATGTTTTGTTAAAAATACCAAAACATAAACACATGAAATAGACTATCAAACTAAGTTTGTCTAAATAGTTGAAGCATGCATGTATATAGAACAAATCTAATATACATTAAACCATGTAAACTTGTTTTGATAAATATCTATTCATGAAAACCAAGATCGGTTAAACCTAAAACCGAAAACCAAAACATGAAACGTGTGTGTTTTCTGAACTTGTCATACTATTCTAATCTTTACAATTTGGATCTAAACACAAAACTAAACTATGGTATCGATGTCTTCTTGTAGAGCGCCGTCTCCAAGCCGACTCGATCCAAAACTCCTTGATCCACCGAGCAAGTGCTATATGTGATCTTTGACGCTCGGGCTCTTGAATCAACATGTGAAAGCTTCCAAATCATCTTGTTGAAGCTAATCACCAACTAATAACTTGATTAATGATCTGAAACTAAAATCACAAGATTATTAGTACACATAACTACATGAGTTAATCATCATCAAAACTAGAGTGGAAAGCCTTTGGGCCAACAATCTCCCCCTTTTTGATGATGACAAAACTCATGGAGTTATATATGCATGGATTAAAGTTAAGCTTCAAAGAAGCTCCCCTTAACTCATGCATAAACAAATAAACAATAAATAATATGCAACAAAGGCTCTTAAACATGAATGCATAGAAATGCATAAACAATAAGAGGTTCTAGATACCAATGAAATGTTCAAAACAAAACATGCTCTAGATACCACTTAAAATTAAACTAAATTAAACTTAATATATGCAAAACATAAACATGCATATATAAACCGAAATCTTTCTCCCCCTTTTTGTCAATCATCAATAAAGGGGTAAAAACCAAAACAAAACAAAATCTTCTCCCTTTTTTTTTAATACAAAGAAACAATCAAAAAGGGGTAAAAGCAAAAACAAATCAATAAATTTTTCTCCTCCTTTTTGTTCGAAACAAAGAATCAATAAAAGGGTTTATAAGAATAATGTTCTCCCCTTTTATCTAAAACAAAACAAAAATCAAATAGAAGTGACAATCAATTAGGATATCAATTGAAAATATGTCAATGTAGCATCTTGATACCAATTGAAAGTAAACATAGATCAATAAAATATTATATGCTATATACATTCATGAAGAGGAAGATGTGAAGCTTCCCTACACATAGATACATTAAATGAAGGAGGGATGGCAAGCCCTAATTCACATAACATACACTATGCAATGCATAAGAGGAGATGTGAAGCTCCTCCTACACACGTGTATCATATAAAGAAAAGATTATCAAGCTCTTCAATACAAGATACACTCAACATGAATTTATATGTAGAAGAGATGTTAAGCTCTCCTTGCATATAGGCAATACAAATCAAAACTTTTGAATATTTTTTTTAAACAAAATTTTGAGATACAAATTTTAAAACATTCAAAATCAACATTTTGATATCAAAAGAGAGTATTTTTCTTTCAAGTATATGATATTAATTTCAAAATTTTGTTTTCTATCATAAAGCAAGGGAGTGGAAATACAAATACCAATTGTAAACATGAAAATCAAATTTTTCCCTCTTTATGAAATATCGACAAAACACATGCATAAGCTTGTTATAAGATACCAATTGAAAATTGAATCAGTTGAAATAAAGTTGAAGCTCAAGCTTATCATAAACACAACATATATATGTATGAAAAATAGATACCAATTGAAATTGATATTCTTTGAATTGAAAGCATACATACATACAAACATATATGAGTATACAAGAAAGGTCAAGATTGATACCAATTGAAAGAATTTAATGATACCAATTGAAACAACAATAAGATCAAGTGTATATCTCATATAACGACCACCCAACCATGTTTCAAGTTTTAAATAATTTTCATTTTAAAGCATACATGAACATGATCTCCCATCCAATCTCCCATAGAAGGTAGGGGTTTTCAAAAAAATAGGTTTGAAAATGTAGTATTTTTAAAAAATTTTACCAAATGAAGAATATCGCAACTAGTTATAAGAAAAAGTTGTAAACTAGTACGAAATCCTTCAAGTAAGGAATAAAATAAAATTATTTTCATAAACATGAAATCCACATGATAATCAACACTCTAATTCAATAAAGTATAAATATAACTCATGAAAACAAACCATGAGCAAACAAGAAGGTGAGTGTACAAATACAATGTGAAGAACTTGATCATGAAAATATTCAATAAGCTCAATATTCCTTGAAACAAGAAAACATGAAAATCATCAAAACTATTTTAATCTTCAAGGTATATGTATGTTTTATAAAAACTAAACTATACATACATATCCAAACACAACGAGTCCACAAAGATATATGCATGAAGGCACGTGGCTCAAAAGGATGTATATGTATAAACAATGATTTGGATAAAATGGACATATACATGAAGTTAAACAAAAAACACATAGAAACATGAAAAACTAAATTTTTATTAAAACAAATTTCATTTTCAAGGTATATGTATGATTTGTCAACACAAAAAGTATACATACATATCCCTAAACACAATTGAGTCCATATGTATAGATTTGCATGAAAG
Organism: Agave tequilana; assembly: GCA_038442645.1. Taxonomy (NCBI): domain Eukaryota; kingdom Viridiplantae; phylum Streptophyta; class Magnoliopsida; order Asparagales; family Asparagaceae; genus Agave; species Agave tequilana. Next base: position 40,092 of record JAVJIF010008029.1, on the reverse strand, counting down.
GCAAATGACTCAAGGGGTATACATGTATATCTTAAAGTTTGGCAAAATAGACATATACATGAAATGAAAACATATGATCATAAAATAAAACTAAAAATAGGAATACAAGTTTAAAATGTATGGATCATCAAAACTAGATTATACTAGCACATCTAATGGGTACAAATAAGAATTCTAGCACAAACATATATAAAGATCTATTTGTGGCCCACTATATGTACAAGTATAAATCCTAGTCTTAATGAAAACTAACATCTAAACGTATATCCAAAACATGAGGCATAAAACTAGACATAGATCAACACTATAATCATAAAAATGATCATGAAGTAAATCCACATGCTATTAGAATCATGATATACATATTAACCAAACAAATGGTGAGAACACAACAAATGGGTCTATCTGAACATGGGTGATCTCAAAAGGCTATACATGCATTTCAAAAATCTAATAATCAAGGCATTCCAACATACTAAACAAAACATGAGTCATCAAAACAAAACATCATGAACATTCATATGATCATTATGTATATGTATGTGCATTAGATCTAGGGCATACATATTAGTTTAAACAAGGTGAGAACACAAAGATAGGTCCATGGATGTCTCAAATAACTAAACATGTATATCACTAATCTAAATCACATGGCATAATCATAATGAGCTTTAAAACATGACATGCTATAAATCATCGACATGAAAAACATGCAAATATAAACGGGAGTTAGAGATAGATACCAAACCGATGAAGGGCACTTCTCTAGATCTCCAAACCAATGGTAGTCCACTCCACCAAACTCCCCTTGAAAGTGATGCATCAAATTATTTTCTTTAAGCACGGAACGCATCCACTTCAAGGCACCAACACTCTCACGTTATGCGAGAGCCCACTCCTACATCAAAAATCAAAGGGGTGGTCTTGGTACTCATTTTCTTTTGGGTCCATGGGGGTTAGTATCTTTTCTAAACCAAACAAGATTACATGCTAAATTTTCATTATGTAAACGATCATAGCAAAATCTAGCAAGATGGCCTTTCGGCCACAATGTGTACATGTGTACACATGAGCATACGTGTGATGGTGGTGACCGTGGAAAGCATGTGTATGCTGTGATGGGTGCACATGTAAGGATGGAACTTGTTTCTTGCGAACCAAGGTTTCCAAACGTGTATGATTCAATGTACATTGGCTCAAAGTGGAGCCCAAACAATCTACACTTTTCTTTAAAACATTTATATCATTTTTAATAGTTGAAGATAAAGTGGAGCATGCAAAAGAAGTGCTAGGTGAAGCTACACTAGCATGGCACACATGAGAATCAATATCAGTTTTCAAAGATTCATTTTTCTTTAAAACTAAATCCAATTCTTTTGTAATAAAATCAATTTCATTTTTCAAACCAAGATTATCTTTTAAAACAAAATCCAATTTTGAAGACAGAACCTCATTGTTTTTCACAACATCATCAAAATCATTTTTGTTTTTCAAAACATCAATCTCTTTTAGGGCAAGGTCTAGTTGAGATCTTAGTGAGTCACGTTCACTAGTAATCTCTTCCTTCTCTTGCAAAACCGATTCAAACGTTGAGCATAAATCCTTCATTTCTTCTTTTAGTTCAAGATTATTCTTTTTCAAAAGATTATGTTTTTCCAAAAATTTTTCATGCTTTGTGACAAGTTCCATATTAAGGTTTGAGCTTCTAAACAACCATCGCAATAGGAACTAGAGCAATCATCTAATTGAGAATCCGATTGTACCTCAAGGGAGTCTTTCCCTTGGACCATGAGGCAATGCTTGTCGGACATGTCTCTCCTAGATCTTCTCAACTTGTTGATAATCACGGGTAGCTCGGGAGACGTCAATATACTCCAAACTGCAAAAGCCGAGTCATAACGATCAAACATATATAAAAGATCTTCATTGAGAGATGCTCTAAGTGTCTTAAGGGCTAATGCATTTGCCTTTTTATGCTTGCTACTATTTGGGAAGGATTCTAGTGTAGAGGCTTGGTAAACTAGATGTCCTAGTCTTTTCAAATGGCTACTCATATTGGCCTTCCAAACATCAAGTCTAAAAAAGTCAAACATAGGAGGGCTATCCATGAGTGCAAACTAAATGTGTGCAAATGAAAATGCAAATGAAGATTAGCAAACCAAGTCTCACTCCTAGGTGGTTAAACCTAAATATCAGGAGCGTAGGCTCTGATACCAATTGAAAAATCACCTAGAGGGGGGGTGAATAGGTGATTATGCTAATCTAATGAACTTAATGCGGAATTTAAAAACTAATTGCAATTAACAAGAGATGCACACTCAAACAAGCCAAGCAATTATGAATGAACAATATGAATTGATGCAAGGCACAAAGTAAAGAGAGAGAGTATAAGAGCCAAGGGATCAAGCGCAAACAACAAGATATGTTTCGAGGTTCGAGCACCCAGCTCTACATCCCTGCCTTCACATAGAAGGATTTCAAGTCCACTAGCTTGTCCACAAAGGACTCCCACAAAGAGAACCTCCACCGAGGATTTGGGGCAATCACAATTACAAGGAGTACCCAACTCCTCTCCTTACAAACACAACCTCCTCCTTGAGGCACAACTCGAAGCCAACAAACAATCACCTCACAACTTGAGGGATTAGCACCAAGCAACACAAGGATCACCTCACAACTTGAGGGATACAACCCAAATGCACAACCTCCTCAACACAATGAGGACAAGGCATAAAGTAAGTAATGGGTTTACAACTTGGTGGTCAAAATAACAACCACAAACAATCTCTTTCTCCCACACAAAGATCCTATAGAATAAGAAAGTAGATGTAGCTCAAGTGTGGAGAAAACCAAAGGAATGGAAATAAAAAACTCAAAGAAAATCTTTGGGAAAAACTAGAAACCTAGATGAAGAAGTTGAATCAAAATCTTTTCCCAAAAACTCTTTCTTGATTTTCTAAACCCTAGCAAAAACACCAAATAGATTATTCAATTTAAAGCCCAAAAACTTCTTTTGATTGCTTTGAAAACACTAGAGAGTCAGGAAAAATTCGCACAAAAATCTTATAGAAAACTGGCCATTAATGGGGTATTTATAGCCCCCAGAAAAATATAGCCGTTGGCAGCAGATCCTGCCAAAAATGACCTACCGGTCGACCACTCGGTCGACCGTCCAACGGTCACATTTTGACCGTTGGCAACTGACGGTCGACCTCCCGGTCGACCAAAAAGAACAGAGAGCACTGCTCTCTGGTCCGGTCGGCCGGCCGGCCGACCGTCCCACTGTGCCGCCAGACGTGCACAACTCTGTGCACGTCGGACGACCGCTGGGTCGACCGGCCATTGGTTCGGCCGACCGCACAGTCGACCGACCTGGCCTGTCAGCCAATGTCCTAGGTCAGAAAACAGAATGGAAAAATATTTTAATAAATCCATAAAACTTGTAAAAATTACACAAAAATAGTTTTCTCATTTTATATTGAAATATAAACATGTGATAAAAATTTTATCACAAATAACAAACATTTTTAAACATTTTTGTGTCTTATCATTTTTACCAAAATCCAAAACTTGGATTTTCTAAAACTTGGATTTTTGAATAGAAAATACATTTTGTCCGAAACTTATCCAAATACAAAAACATGATATTAAATAACATTTAGGCATGATGTATATGGATATAATCCTATTTACATGAAACATATATATATATCCATGTTTTTGTCATTAATTCCAAAATATGTTTTGTTAAAAATACCAAAACATAAAACACATGAAATAGACTATCAAACTAAGTTTGTCTATATAGTTGAAGCATGCATGTATATAGAACAAATCTAATATACATTAAACCATGTAAACTTGTTTGATAAATATCTATTCATGAAAACCAAGATCGGTTAAACCTAAAACCGAAAACCAAAACATGAAACGTGTGTGTTTTGTAAACTTGAGCATATCATACTATTCTAATCTTTACAATTTAGATCTAAATACAAAACTAAACTATGGTACCGATGTCTTCTTGTAGAGCGCCGTCTCCAAGCCGACTCGATCCAAAACTCCTTGATCCACCGAGCAAGTGCTATATATGATCTTTGACGCTCGGGCTCTTGAATCAACATGTGAAAGCTTTCAAATCATCTTGTTGAAGCTAATCACCAACTCTAATCACCAACTAATAACTTGATTAATGATCTGAAACTAAAATCACAAGATTATTAGTACACATAACTACATGAGTTAATCATCATCAAAACTAGAGTGGAAAGCCTTTGGGCCAATAGAATTTCTAATAGGAGTATAGCTTCACACCCATATACTAGAGAAAACGGTGTAGCCTTCGTCGGGGTTCTGACCGTTGTGTGATAAGCCCATAAGCGTTCACCTAATTTGTCGTCCCAGTCACGTTTACTTCTCGAGATGAATTTCTTGAGAAGTTTTCCAACAGTCTTGTTGAAAGCTTCTACAGGCCGTTAGCAGCTAGTTAATATTCCGTTGAAGACACACTCTGGATTCTGAACTTGTTGCAGAACCTTTAAAAGGCTTGGCTGATGATCTGGGGCCCATTATCATGGACAATTCGTCATGGCATGCCAAAGCGGTAAATGATGTGATGTTTAACGAATTTGATCTACCAGATGTCTTTACCTCCCTCAAAGGGATAGCTTCAGTCCATTTAGTAAAGTTATCGGTTATGGCTAGGATGAACCAATGTCCTTTCGACGAAGGTGGACTGATGGGGCCAACCACGTCCATTCCCACATTTCAAATGGCCAGGAAGAAGTTGTAGGGTGAAGATGTCCTGGTGCCGGTGAATGAAGTCACCATGGACCTGACAGGCATGACATCGCTTGGCGTAAGCAATGACATCAGGGATCATTTTTGGCCAATAATACACCAGTCTTCAGAGTTGATCTTCAAGCTTCAGGCCAGGCTGATTAGCTCCACACATGCCATCATGCGCTTCTTTGAGTATTTCCCGTGCCTCTTTATTTGATAGGCAGCGGAGGAGAATTCCATCATGGGATTAGCGATATAGTGTTCGCGTGATCGTATTATAGTAGAATTTAGGAGCTTACCTTCTAATGGCAGCCGCCTCTTTGGGGTCTTCATGAAAGATACCGTATAATGCATAGGAAATGTACAGGAATCGCCAATCCCTGAGCTCTGGACTTGTTAAACTTTCTAGAGCTTTTTTGACTTGAAGGTCTCTTTTGGCCTTTGATTATCTTCAAAAGCAAATCTTGGATAATACAAGTCATGGTTGTAGACGAGTATTTTCTCTACTACTCCAGCTGAAAGAGCCAAGGAAGCAGCGAAAGATGCCAGTGCATCTGCATGCGCATTTTGTTGGCGAGGTACATGATCAATGTAGACGTTTCTAAACCTCTTTGCCATGTAGATAGTTGCGTTGTAATAAGGTACCAAGTCTTCATGTCTGACTTCGTACTCTCTGTGAACCTGCTTAACGATAAGCTTTGAGTCACCATATGCTTCGAGATTTTTAACGCCAATATCATCAGCGATTTGCATTCCGATTAATAGAGCACTGTATTCTGCTACACTGTTGGAACATGGCTCAGTTAGTAAGAATGCACAAGGGATTATATAGTTTTGGGGAGAGACAAGGACTATCCCCACTCCTACTACAATTCCTCGCGGACCCATTTTTGATGCACCGTCAAAGAAGAGTTGCCACACCTGTCCTTCGAAAGATGTCTGCGTCAAGTAAACTTCAGTGACCTCGTCTGGGAGATCCTAATCAAGTTTGGTCGCCTTTGGATCTGAATGCTCAGCTAGAAAATCTGCCACCGCTTGTCCCTTCATGACTTTTTGCGGCAGGAATTGCATCGCTTGTCCCTTCACGGCTTTTGTGGCAGGAATTGCATCTCATATTGGGAGAGCAATATGGCCCATTTCGCCAATCGACCATTCAATGATGATGGCTTTGACATAAGCAACCTTAAGGGATTGACTTTAATACAACATGTATAATTTGGCCAACCCTGTAGTGTCGTATTTTTTGGACGGCGAATACCAACACCAAACATTCCTTTTCAATCGGGTTGTACCGATGTTTGGCTCCGATCATAGTTCTAATCAAATAGTAGATTGCCTGCTCGTATCCCTGATCATTATTCTGGGCTAGCAAAGCTCCTAAAGAATGATCCATCGCTCAAACGTATATCAGAAAATTTTTTCCTGATACCGGAGCTGTAAGGACAGGTGGTTGCGTGAGATACCATTTGATTTCCTCGAACGTTTGTTGGCAAGCATCATCCCAAATGAATGAAACACCCTTCTTCATCAATTTTGTGAAGGGTTGGCATCATCCTGAGAGATTGTAGATAAACCTCCGGATGTATGTTAATTGCCTTTGCAATCCTCTAAGCTCCCTGAGATTCCTTGGAGGTTGCATCTCCTGGATAGCCCGAACTTTCTCTGGGTCGAGGTGGATTCTTTTGGATGTGACAACAAACCCTAGGAATTTACTGCTGGCTATCCCTAGGAAGGATTTGGTTGGATTTATTTTTAACTAATGTACCCATATGATATCGAATACTGTCTTCAGATCTGCTATGTGATCGCCTTTGGCACAACTTTTTACTGCGATGTCGTCGATGTAGCATTCCACTATTTTGCATATATACTCGTGAAAAATTGCATTCATACCTCTCTGGTATGTTGCCCCCGCGTTCTTTAATCCAAAGGGCATGATAGTATAGTAATACACCCCCAATGGTGTCCTGAAAGATGTATGCTTTTCATCATCTGGGTACATCTTGATTTGATTGTATCCCGAGAATCCATCCATGAAGGACATCCGTTCAAACCCACACGTGTTGTTGATCATGACATCTGTGTTTGGAAAGGGAATTTATCTTTAGGATATGCCTCATTTAGATCGCAAAAATCAATGCAAACTCAGATCTTCCTATTTTTCTTAGTAATGGGGACGATATTGGCTACCCAATCATGGTATTGTTCCTCCCTGAAAAACTGAAGTCTATAAGCTTCTTGACTTTCGACTGGATTGCTTCTATTATTTCTGGATGAAATCGTCGCTGCTGTTGTTTGACTGGTTTCGCATCCGAATTGATGTTGAGGTGATGCATAGCCACTTGAGAATCAAGCCCAGGCATATCCTTGAAATTTCAAGCGAAAATATCTATATAATCCCACACAAGAGATATTAGATCTTCCTTCTCAGAGGGTGATAAGCTTTCACTTATAAAGGTGGGCTTAGGATTAGCCTCATCTCCCAGATTGATCTGGGTGACGTTATCCTCTATGGGTGGTTCATGTTGTTCGAAGCGAATATCCCAGAGAGTGTTTAGGTGTTTGATCCAAGGATCTGTTCTGACTAGATCATTTCTTCATCTCCATCTTCTGGATGGCTTGTTGAAACCATGTTTACTGAGATTTCTTTGAAGATGCTGCCGACATTGACATCTGACTGCCACGATGATGTGCCTGTCGAGCGATTGTGATATAATGACTCTCCGACTCAGAGGCCGGCGAGATTGGAGTTGAAACATAGCCCAACCCCCTGTGAGTTCGATGATAATAATCAGGGGCTTTTCCTTTTGAAACGAAGGATCGAAGCAGAGTTCTTCTTCCTTTGCCAAAGTTCAAGCTAGGACCATTTGTTAGGTCGTACCCCATGTTCTCTATCATTCTGAGTACATTGGCTCATACTGAGAGAATTGAGGAGATTAATCCTTGTTTTCAGAGTCTCCATAATTCATTGATTTGGACTCAATTCTTCCAAAAAGGATTAGTTTTTGGCCTTTGTGTCTTGCCGAGACCATGAATAATGATCCTTGCGCATCACTGACGCCTTGATATGCTGTGAGGGATGACCTCACCGTTACATGCAATGATGTCAGAGCACCTATTGTCGACTAGGAGTCATCATCTACATCAGTATTAGTGTCTAACGGCACAAAATCAGAAACAAATACAGAAAAGTAAGCCAAATCTAACTCTTCGTTAATATACCACTCGCCTACATCAATTGTAGGGTTATTGACATCGAGCTTATTAATGCTCGTTACAAGTGGGTTCAGCTCCCAAAGAAATTCTTCCTCTGCCTCTGGTTTAATGTCAACTTTATTACCAGAGTCTGGTTCCTCTGGCTAGGGATTCTAATTCGTCTCTAGAGAATCTTGGTATAGGAGGGAGTCTGTGAAGTAGTTCTCTACCCCCTTAAACTGATGCCTTTCAGCGATCAACGTTCGAACTTTCCCATCTCCGTCAATATATCTCATGACTTAATGGAGAGTAGAGGGGACGATGGAGTTGCGATGAATCCACAGTCATCCCAGTAGCAAATTATATGAAGTGTCAGTTCAATAACATAGCACGTCACTTCAGATCTTAGGTCCCCAATCTGACACTTGAGTTTGATCTTCCCATTGGGCGCGTACCATTGGCATTGAGACCATAAATAGTGGTTTGGGTGGCGCTCAATCAGTGAGTGGGGATCTCCAAGAGCTGCATGACCCGGTGAGGCATAATGCTCAACACGGATCCTAGATCTACCTGAATGTGGCTCACTTTAGACGATCCAATATACCCTGTGAAGTACAGGGGCCTGTCATGTTTTCCCTAGACCTGCATGTCATCTGGCGTGAAGGTGATGCAGAAGGCATGTTGAGAGGTATGGAGGTAGTCTTCTTCGTCTTCCTCCTATGGTCTAGCTAGGATCTGGGTCATGAAGACCTCAGCATCAGCTAAAACTTCTCTCAGAGCTTCTCTTATTGACTTCGACAGTTTTAGGAGCTCGTAAAGAGTGATCCTAGCCGAGATGTTGGCTAGTTGAGCCAAGACATCAAAGCGGTAAGGTGTTGAAGATCCTTCCACATTGTCCTTCGGGAGGGCTTTGGCATACCAAAATCTTTTTGCTTCTTCACGGGTTGCTTTGTGGATGGCTTTGTTGTCTCAGGGATGGGTTTAGGAGGACTTGCCACCATCTCGTCATACTTTTTCAAGTACGACTGACCCGAACGAGTTTCGGCCACGAGCGATACATTGAGCTCTATAGCAAGGACGATTGTCTCCTCCTCTGAATCGGTTAGCGAGGGGACAAAAGTTTCTACTTCTGGGGAAGAGGCACACACTACATTGTAAGGCAAAGCTTTTGCTTTGCCTTTGGACTTCCTGTTGGTATCAGTAGTCCATTATTGGCCTTCCACAAGGTCAGGATGAACCCACACGATTCCTTCCTGAGGAGTAAGAACAGACAAGAGACCTTTCTCTTGCTGGTGGTGCGGATCTGTATTGATCATTTTTAGTTCTCCTTTCGAGATTGGAACTACTCCGGTTGGTGTCGGAGGTTGATCCCCGAACTGAAGAAAGTGACGTTATGTTTGCCGTCACTTTCTTCTGTCCTAGGCGGAGCTTAAGCAACTCTGCATTAATCAAAGCTTGGAGGATGTCTTTGAAGATGTAACAGCTCTTGGGAGGGTGCCCCAGCATCCTATAATATAAGCAATAGTTAGGATTATCGGCCTTGCCGACCTCCTCAGGATGTATAGATTCAGGAAGCTTCAATCTGTCGCTCCTGTGGAGCAACTTGAACAACGAATCGACATTGCTTGTCTTTGAAGGAGTACCGCCTGTTGACGCCTAGCTGACTTGAAGAACCACCCCCTTTGGTCAGCTGAGGTATAATGAGAGACTTCATCTCTGTCGCCAGTATATCTTTCTTTTTTGATTGAAAAGATACTTCTGCGCGCGCCTTGTCGTCTTTTCGGGTCTGGGCCTATTCTCTTCTGCCCTAACCTTGACAACAATCTCTTCTGCTTATTCACCTTGCTGGACCAACTGCTTCCAGGTGCGGCTTTCAGCAACTCCTATCTTGTCTAGGAGCGAAGTTTGCAAATTGTGACGGTATGTTTCCACAAGGGTGGCCTGGGTCATACCGCTAGGATATCGGAGCACCATATTCTGAAATCTCTCCACAAATACTTTGATCGACTCTTTCTTTTGTTGCCTTGTTGCCAGGAGAGTTAGCAACGTAACCTCCAAGTCATCTTCGAAGAAGCGTGTAAGGAAAACCTTCTCCAAATCACCCAAGTTCTTGATGGAGCCTTCTGGGAGTTTCATGAACCATTCAAAGTCGAGTCCCTTCAGATTGCTGATGAACAAATGCGCCAAGATAGCATCATTTGCTATTACATTCCCTGTTTGAGACTTGAAGTAGTAGATATGTTGGTTTGGTGACCCTTTGCCGTCAAAGGCCTATAGGGTCGGAGCTTTGAACTTAGGAGGATACGGGACAAGATCCCATTCTGTCGGGTATGGCCGGACCACTCCTGCTTCTTGGAGGGCTTTCTGATTGGTGAGGGCTTCCAGACGCTGCTCTAGTTTATTCAATCTTTTAGAATGAGTGCCCCCATTCTTTGAATTGCCTCCCTCCTCAGATGAAGACTTAGACAACTCGGAGTTGGATTGTTCCTCCTCTATATGCACAGAAGATGAGCTCTCCTCTTCCTTTCGCTTGCCATTAGACTTCTTAGAAGAAGTTTTGGCCTTCAACTTCTTCTTATCCTCAAGCAATTGTGCAAGCGTCTGCTTAAGGGTATCGATATATTCTTATTGGGCGTGAATCTTATCGAGTTATTCCCTATGGACCTGGGCTTGCTGTTCGAAGTGCCTAGTCATCTCCTCAAGAATGCTTGCCATATACACGAAAGCTTTCTTCTCTATAGAAGAGTTCAGAGCCTGTGATTTCACGATGGCAGAATGTGATTCGCTTACTTTAATGTCCCGGGCTAGGGCATTGTAGTCAAATGGGGCTACCACGTCAGTTCGAGTACGGGTATGGCGGTACACTCCTTCTGGCTCATCATCGACTCATTATAGCTTACTGCCAGCTGTTTTTCCTTACTTCTGCTTGGCGTAATTCTTGGACCTGCCATGTTGTAGTGACTTCAGGATACTCCGTTCAGAGAAGATTCTCTTTCTATGCAAACGATGCCTTTTGGCTGATCGAGAGGTTGAGGTTAGTCGTCTGAATGCTAATTCCTTGCTCACATGTGAGCTACAGTGACATTCAGAGAGCATTGCTATGATGAGCTGTTCACAACAAGATGATGGAGCGATCTGATTAGCACTCCTTTTCTTTGTCAAATAATCCCTTAGATCTGTTAGAGGGGGGTCAATTAGATTAGCCTCGGGTTTTTGAGGGCTTTTTAGCTTCTGAGAGCCATCCTTGCATCGTAATTCTAAAATGCAGGGTTCAGAAATGCAGAGCTCACGTTCTATAGAACGGATGCGGCTCTTGCATTTTGGCTTTGAAACGCAGGTCTCGTGCCTCTGCTGAGAAGAGGTGCGGACTTCGCGTTGCTGATTGTCACATCTGGCTAGCAACACTTTAGAAATGCGGACCTTCTGAGTCCCGCGTTCTATTATAGAGATGAGGGTCTCATGTCTCTGAGAAGAGGCACGGACCTCGCGCTACTGAACGTCACGTTTGAGATGTGAAGCTTCAGAAACACAAGCCTTCTGAGCTTCATGTTTTGGTCTCCAAACGCGACTTCACGCGTCTCTCGTAACTGATTGGAGTTCATTTTTGCATCATTTTTACACCACCTCACCATGCTTTATGATAATTAAAATGGGATTTTTATTTCTTTTCTCTCTTATTTTTCAGGTCCAATATTTTATGAAGAAGAAGGCCCAATTCTTGTGATTTTTAAAGGAATTAAAGAAGTAATTTAGAAGCCCACAATAAGGAAGCCCAAATCTGAACTGATCCAAATCATATTCTCCACCTTCTAGAAGCTCCAGCTGGGCACAGGGCATAACAGAATGCCAGAGAAATCGCTGGTGCAATGGCCAACATTCTGCCGCGAAAACGCGGCCCTGGCTGCGGATCTGCGACACTCCTCTTGCCGTTGATCAGGCAATTGATCCTACGACTGTGGTGGGATGGCATCTTCTCCTGAAGGCTATAAATAGACCCCTAGGGCCTCTATAGTCAAGGAAGGAGAGAATAGCATTCTTGTTTAGAGAATTGTTAGGATTTCTTTAAGTCTCTTTAGTTCTTGTGTAATTTTCATTTTCTCCTTCTAGATCCAGAAAGAGAGAGTGAGGGTGAGAGATCTCTGTAATTAAAGAAGGTGACAACTCAATACAAGGGCTCAAGCTTCATTTCCTCAAGTCTTTTCTTGTTCTATTGCTTATACCTTCAAGTTCTTATTTTCTTGTATTTACTTTCCACCATGTATTCTTACTTGTTCTTCCTTTTTATGGCTAGCTAATTCACTAACATGACTAACTAACTTCTGACACGACTAACTACTAACTCTTGGGTGATTGCTAACTCATATGAATCATTGAATGTTTTTATTTCTAGTCTTGCAATTTACAAGTCTTTCTCATCCCCAATGAAGATGAGTTATGTTTAATTCTTAGTGAATGCTTTGTATCCCCTCCATATGATTCATGTGTGACTCACTTAGAGCCTTGTCTCTTTAACAAGTCCCTTGATAGAACATGAGGATGGATTACTTTAGCATGCTAACAATTATTATATAAGTTTCTTATTTCATGCTGTCTTGATTATAACTTTGATGGACTAATGAATCTTACATTCTTATTTAGCATACTTAAGTGTGATTACCTATGTTCCATTATTGAAAATCTATTTAGGGAGCTAATGATCTAAGGAGGCCACCTAGCTAAGTCTAGATGAGAACACATCCTTAATATTGGACAACAAATTGATTTGACAAAGCAAGATGTACTATTGTTGATGAATAAACATGAGGCATGAACCACCCAACGGGAGTAGTAAGTTAGTAGTGTAGAATGTTAGTAATCATGGCTTTCTCTCAATTGTATTTCAAAACCCTTTTCTAAAAACGTTCTCTTTTTCCAACGCCACCAGTTTTCATTCCGTCTTTCATTTCGTTTTCCTTTTCTTTAAAAACCTCTACAAAGATTCTTCGCTCTCTTTCTTCTTTGTTTTGTTTTTCAATTTTTAAACAAAGAAGAACTTTCATTTTTCTTTCCAAAAATTTCAACATAAAAACTGTGAACGCTTCCATCGCTAGTCCTCCCTGTGGATACGACCCGTTATAGCTTGTGCTACAAACGGTGATTCGAAGGAGTAAAGAAATCTTCAACATATTCAGAGTTTGATAATCAGCACACGGATATGAGCAGTTTACTTTGAACTCTCGCTTAACTCAATTCCTCCTTTCGAATAGTAACTCAGAAGAAATGCAGGCCTGAGCCTCGCGTTCTGTATCTGATGGACAGATAATTGTTCCAACTTCTTGCGTCTGTAGTTGACACGCGCGTCGCCTCTGTCGCCGTTCGGCGTTCCGATTACGCCGTACAGGATGTTGGGAACCCCTGGTAACCTGGAGCTGAGGAAGAGGACAGGCGTGGCTGAGTTAACCATCAAGAATGCTGACTTAGCGGGTCTCTTAGGAGACGTTGACGCGGGCCTTACGTGTAATACAACCAGTCAGATGCTCTCTGTACAGATCACATTCGGGGAAGCCTCAGAAGGGACCCTAGAGCGAATTTCAGAAGAAACCTTGCGGTATTGTCGCGCCCTAGATCTTTTGGAGCCGAAAGAGAGGAACTCTTTATACTTTGCCTTGTCGAATTCCACGATAAGCGATTCAACCATTCTTCCCATGCAGGTGACGTCACCTTGTGCCATGACTTACTTAACAGTAGAGAAAGTAGTCCCCAGCGGAATTGCCATCTCTTCTTTGGACTGAAAAAAATATAGAGGATCGTAATAAAATTTTCTTGAACCAATGAAAGATTACAACAATCAAAAAATTTTGATTACAAGAGAGAGAAGATATTCAAGCTCAAATCTTCTCTTTGTTTAATGCTGGGTTCTTGATGTAGCGGTGGAAAGTGAATCTTATTTTTGGTTGACCGGGTGAATGTCATAATCTTCTGGGAATCTTCTCGTCGGACTATGGATGGAATAACACAACTCCTGTCTAATAAAATCTCAAAGAGACTTGAGGTAAGAATAAACTTGTACTCAGCAAGTTGTTAGAAGAGTTAAACTCTTTTGTGTTCCTCAGCTAAAGATTCTGATTTTTTCAAAACTTCCAACCAAAACTTCCGACCAAAACCTCTCGACGATCACCTTTGACCCAAAAAACCTCTCCAGTAGCAAGCTGAGCTATTTATAGGAATTTTAGGGATAAAACTGTCCCATAAAAATCCTCCATAATGCGGGTTAACTCCCCTCATTACGTGGCAGTAATTGACCCAATAATTAGGGCAGTTATAACTGAAACACAGAGCTACGGACTTCGAGCCTCACGTTTCGGATGCTGATTCTGAACCTTGCTAGATGTAGGTTTCGAACTCTGCCAAACGCAAGCTTCAGGCTCTGCGTCTTGAGATTGTAGTAATGTCGAGATGCGAGCTTCGAACCTCGCGTCTTGGCGTTGCAGTGATGCAAAGATGCGGGCTTCGAGTCGCATCTTGGTTATTACAATGCAGCTGGGATGCAGGCTTCGACCCTCGCGCCTTGGTACTGTATTGATGTTAAGGCACGGGCTTCATGCTTTGCGTCTTGGCATTACACGAGTGGCTATCATTAGCCTCTCATCTGGAGTATAGACTCTGTTCTCTGATGACTTGTCTTCAGTGATTTTTAGACAGTTTATAATGATTGTTTCCCATTAGTGATATTGATATTCCTGTTACTAGACATGAATGTTTTTGATATGCGATGTGAGGAACAAAATTTCACGTGGATCTAAGCCACAGGGGCCACATCTGAAATCTCACATCTCTTGATTCCCATTTCCGTTATCTTATTTCATGCTATCAACATAACTCATGTCATGTTATCGTGTTACAGTACCCTGCACTATTCTTGTTCATGATACACTATGTAGTTCAAAGATAATAAATATAACTTAAGGATAGTGGAGACTTGACAATTGACTAGATATTATTGGGTGGATGTACTATATCCATGTTTATTCCACTGCAGGGGATGCTGGCTACTGATTGTATATAACTTCATGAGCTCCTGTTTTCTGTTTCCTGCTTCCTTCTTACTGAAGGGCCCTGGTCTCAGTAGCCAGGGATCTATTTACGACCATGATCCCGGGTATATACGGGATGCACCCACCCGATTAGAGCTACTTCACCATTGAGTTTTCAATTAACATAATAAAAGAGTATAAATAATAGTAATGTTGGGAGCACTAATTATTTAGTCACTCTCTCGTTCGGATAATGGTACTCGTATGTTATGTCTGGATGGGTTCGACTAGAGTACAGGCTCCAGTAGGAACTGCGAGTGATATGGGATATTGTAAGAGATTGATTAAAGTATCAGGTGGTACTAATTGTTATTATTGTATAAATAACATGACTTGCTCGATACATGTATATTACTATTCAGTTGTACTTGTTATTATTCCTGATATTTTATCCACTATCATGTCACCTGTATATCTTATTACACTTGCTGATACTTGTTGTAGATACCTAGAGGGTGAATAGGTGATGCTAATCTAAAGACAAAACGATGCAGAATTAAAAACTAATTATGCAATCTAAAACTATGACACAATGTATAACCAAAGAGTGAAGATGAATTCTCGGTGAAGGACTCTGAACTTCTCCTCAAAATTCTTCTAAATTAAGAGTTGAGGTGCAACTATAGCTCTTTGCTTGAATACTAGTGTGAACACAAATGCAAACAATATCAAGCATGTAAATATGTGAACAATATAAGAGCATGCAAATTATCAAACAATCTCAAGCATATATATCGATTAAGCACAAGTTAATATCAAGCATATAAAGATGTAAATAATTAAGATTATACAAGATATAAATACAAGTGAGTTGAGAGAGAGAGATGAGCAATCGCAAATACGGGAGATTTGTTTCGAGGTTCGAGCACTTGCTTTATGTCCCTGCCTTCACCGCAGTGAAGGATTTCCATTAAAATGATCTCGTAAGATCACTTGGTGCCGCAACACCGAAAACGAGTTCCCTCAAGAACTCTTAAACCCGCAAGTCTCTCACTTGTTCCCGTAAGAATAATAAACAATGTGAACTTGCAAGCTCGCCGAGGCCATAACCTCTATAACTCCTCCAATTACTAATATCGGAACAGTTGGTGATCTCTTCTTTTGATCACCAACAAACACTCTCACAATAAGGATCCTAGAGGATGGAATATAGCAATGGATAGCTCAAACTTATGTGAGAAAAACTAGATAGATTTTGTGGTGGAAAACTCAAGAAAATCCTTTTGAAAAAAATAAAGAGAAACAATCTTGATAAACTCTCCTTTTGATATGAAGTTAAGCTCTAAAACTTGTTGGAAAAACTCTGTTGAAGATAGGGAAGACTGCTCTAAAAACTTCTCAAAATCTTCTAAAAACTGGCCCAAAAGACCTAAATATATAGGTGTTTGACTGAGATTTCCTGCACACAAAATGTAGTATTTTAGTTTTAAGAATAGATGTGCAAGTTCTCAATTCTAATCCGCGGTAGCAAGGCTATGCGGGTCGTGATCCTCAGGGAGGGACTGCGATGGAAGCGTTAAGTAAGTTTCTCTAAAGTTTTTATTTTATTAGTTAAGTTAGAAAGATAGCGGTATTTACAATGGTCGGAAAAAGAATATGGAGATGAGTTATGATTTAATCTACAAAAAGAAAAGAAAAGAAAAGAAAGAAAATAATACTTACTTGAGTTTGGTTGAAGAAAAACGTGAAAACCTTACATGTTCTACCTTGCTTAGGAGACGATCAACGCATAGATCATAAACTCGAGCCCGGTCCTTGTGCACATTATATCGTCAAGCATATCAAGAACGAAGTAATGCGAAGCTTGGAAGTGGAGAACGTTTTCATGAACTATCGCTGGTTCTCACATAGCTTAGTTATACTTGCTTTTGGAATCCACTTGCATGTTCATCAACAACCACAAGAGATCACAGAGAAAAAGAAAGGAAAACAAAACGAAAATAAAATATCAGAACAATGAACAAAAGAAAAATAATTACCTTATTGCTGAATACAAATGCAGAGAAGAGGAAGGGTACATCGGTGTCACGCTCATATAAGCCTCTCTCTCTCTCTTGAAAATAAAAAGAAAAGAAAATCTAACCTAGAAACTAAAAACCCTAGCTTTTGGCCCTTGGCTTGCCTCTGGACCACCCTGTACGTTGCACTGCAGGGGGTATTTATAGGTGCAGAAGGCCGAAGAGTCCCGGATGAAGTAGCCCACGAAATCTGGTATCCAGATGAGATCAAAGTGCCGCGGAATCTTGGGTTTTGCCGCGGATTTGCGGCATTTTTGTGGAATCTGGCCATGCGCTTTGGCGCGTGGCCTCTCCTGGTCCGTCCATGTGGGCGCCTGCTTCTGGAAGTATGATCCTGGCTCTTCATATTGGGATTTTGAGATAACTTGATAATCAAGTTACCTAGATTTTGAATTCTCCCAATCTCTTTTAAACGAATTTCCTTATCTCTGCACTCTTTTCATTCTCATCTGCAAGAGTTTAGGGTTGGGTAGAAGTCTATCCTTCCCTCATCTTTGATATTTGCAACTTTAGCCCTTGTATATTTGCACTTTGACTTCTTGTAATTGCGCTTTTACACCTGGGCTTCAAACATGGGCTTGGATCTGGGCTTTTGGGCTGTTTAAGCTTTATTTATTATTAAAATAATAATTCGAGGCCTGCACACAATAAATTACAAATTATTAATAAATGTGCAGAATTAAATGAATAAATATGAAAATGTGATGGTAAATATGATGATAAAAATGCACTTTTCACTACCAATCACACCCCCACACTTATCTTTTTGCTCGTCCTCGAGTAAAAACAAAGAAAAAGAAAAGAAATGAAAAGTTAATCTAACCTAACTCACTTTCGTAGGAATCACGATTGCACTTAGCACGTGCAACAAGCCGTTAAACCTCTAGGTTACCCTAGAGGACGAGTGTTGTCTCGTGAGGGTTTTCAGCGGATTGCACCCACAAAATCCATAAAAAGGAAAATATTTGAATTATTATTGAAGAGACTAAGTAGTCTATAAGTTTTAGGATCCTCATTTTTATTCATTCTTAGACTTAGTCTTTATAAAGTAAATTGTTTTCATTTTAGGTAAGGGTCAAAATTGGACTTCTAATATAGTCTTTTTCGTTACCAAAAATCATATGCACCCTTATGAATTTTTACTAGCAATTCCTTAACTTGGACTCTCATGCCTCTTTATTATTTTTATAACATCATCTAATTTTCTTTCGTGTAAGTATCAAGGCTTCTTGAGGCCCGCATACCTAACTAATTGACTATTAGATGTGTTAATATAATTTTTTTTTTGGCATATATAACTCATCTAATTTTCTTTCGTATAAGTATCAAGGCTTCTTGAGGCCCTCATACCTAACTAATTGACTAATAGATGTGTTAATACATGTATAATATTTCTCAGTTTTCTTAGGCTTTCTAATCCACCCATGTAGCGAAGTTAAAGTCGGTGGCTCCCAAACCGGTCGGCTTTAGGGCACCAGGTGAGAAAATACCCCGCGGACTCAAATTCGAGTGAACTAGGCCACAAAACTAAGGACTTTATTTTATTTAGAACTCACCTTTAGGCATGAATACTTATGCTTCTTGAGGCACATGTATCAGCTTAATTGGTGATTTTTTTTTTTTTTTATATATATGAGGCACAAGGTCTTTGTCTTAGAATCCTAGATATGCATTTGGTATGCATACTTCATTAAGGTAAAAATCAAGACTAATTAATTATTCAATTTCTTCTCCTATACCTAAAAATTAAACAATTTATTTATTTTGACCAAGTTTTTAGAAATCCTAATCATGATTTTCCTAATCCTTAAAACTAACTTAGATTTCTTTCAAAAAATAAGTCAAAATATTTCCTTTTTATAACATTTTTTTTTTAAATTTTTTTTTTTTTTTTTAGCAAATTTTGTTAGTTTCTAACTATGTTAGTATGTTAGTAAAGCCCACCCCCACACTTATCTCATGCATTGTCCTCAATGTATGAATGAATGCATATATGCATGAAACAGAACAAGGGAAGGCGGAAGTTACCTTAGGGTGGTGGTTCCGGAGGTGGTCTAATTGGTCCACGAAATGCGGCCCAATCAAGATAACAGATAATTTGGTGGAACCCACCAGAAACTTTTCTTACATAACCCACTAAAATATATGTATAATCAATTTTTAGTATTTCCACCCCATCAAATTTCCAAATTTCATAATAAATTTCAGAGTTAATTGTCTCAACCTCCTTGTCCCAAAATGGAGTATGAAAAGATGGAATTATTGACTTGGACATTATAGGTACGGGAATGAATACCGACTCAAGGAAGATGCTCAAATCAAGTAAGGGCTCAGGAGTCGGGCTAGGTTCAAGAATTGAGTCCAAGTCAAGAAATTGAAACTCAAGTCCACAATCTTCTTCCCACAATGGAATGTGACCTAATATGGGTAATATCTCTTTACTTCCAATATTAAGGAATTCTAGCTCATCGCCATACAATTCTTCAAAACTAAGGTCAACATCTTCCGTCAGAATTGTACAATCAGTTTCAGAAGTAAAGAGATTGTGAGAATCTAGGTCGCATATCTCATTGGGTTCAATGTAATAAAAAGAACTTGCCAATTTATCCATAGGATTTTCAAAATTGCACAATTGGTCAAGTTCAATATGATCATCTAAATGGGTGATTCAATTTCATTATGAATTGGAACAGGATCCAATGTTGACTCGGGAAAAGTGAAATCAGGTGGAGACACTGGAGTCATTATTGAATCAGGAAATAAAATTGAATCATCGAGTGGAAGATCATGATCATATTCATGCTCAAGTTCTATTTCAGGAAAGGAAAAACTTGCCAAATTATCAAGAATTGGAGTTTCGGCAAGTTCACATGATGGTACTGAATTAGAATCTTGTTGTCCAAAGCAACTTGGTTCGTCGGCTCTAAGCGAGTGGTTAACGAAAGCGGAAATGGCCGAACTGTGAGAACGTAAAGATTCAACCATCAAATCTAGGTCATGATCATGGGCTAATCTAGCCTGATTCATGGCGGCAAGCATCCCTTCATAGTCGATAGGTGCATCATGTTCTGATTGGACTTGAAAATAGGACGGGTAATCGTGATGAAGTTGTGAGTCGGTGGACTCACGCATCATCATGTCTAAGATTGATGGTGATTTTTGCTTGGACTCATTCATACTCATTATTTCCAAGATAGATGGATTTCTATTCTGAATGGGTGGATCTGAGTATGAATCTTGGGAAGAATGTGGACTAGATGGATATGGAGGACAATTTGGTCGAGAATTAGACTCGGGGGACTCGAAACCCCAAAAACTCTGTGACGAGTTGAAATTATTATGAAAATTATAGTCATAAGATGGGGGGTGTGGGTTATATTCATTCGGATAAGACCATTCCGGCACACTAGATTGGTCAAAGTTAGGGTATGCCGGGTTGGTAATATCCGAATAATAGTTAGGGGTGTAATATGGATTAAAATTGGAATTATTATTATATGCCATATCACACCAACACAAACACAACAAACAAATAAACAAACAAAAAAAAGAAAAATTCTAACCTAAGTTAGGGTAGACCTATGACCTAGACGACTCCTAACTGGTTAGACCGTCCACAGGAGGTTGGGTGCAGACTTTGACCACAAGTTAATCAGCCAGGTCAGGGCAAGAGTGGTGGGAGGTTTTCCGTCAAAGACGTTCCTTAATTAAATAACCACCAATCTTCGGGCTTTCGGCCCTCAATCCCTTTCCTAGACACTGATTTGACAAGAGTCAACTTCCAGCACTGTTCCCCTTAGGATAATCTCCTATTGAGTCCGAGATGTCCCTAGGGCCAATGTCTACTAATTTTTAAGTTAGGCTTGGGTTAGTGAGTGCTTGGGATATGATTTTTGGGCCAAGGAAGGGTGATGAAATCCCCACCTTATCTTGTTAATGGGTTATGCCCTTAAGATGAATTAGTGCAAGTGTACAAGATAAGTAGATAAGATTCACTCAAAGCAGAAAATCAACCAAGAGATGAGTCCTACTCTACATGCAATGCGTACGTACCTTGCTCCAGCACTCTTCAACAGTAAATTAAAGTAATTGAAAAGACACGTGCCTAATATGCAAACGTCTAATCAATTTTTAACTTTTGCAACAAATTTTTTTACTGTTGATTTAATTAGCAGTTACAGGTTTATCACAGAACAAAATCAACAGAGCAGTAAACAGTAATTGCAAATTGCAGCAACCTGCAAAAAGATGGATCAGTAATTCTCTACTGTTGTCGCAGAATTGCGGCTTTGGCCGCAGATCTGCGGCAAAACAGTAGCTTCCTGTGCTCTACCTTCGAGGGCAGAGGCACAGGATAGCTATATGTCCACTGCTGCTTCTGTATTTCTGTTTCCTGTTCTCCAAACCTGCAAACAGAAAAGAATAAAGAATTAGTTAAAAATTAAAATTTTGTTTTAGAGATAAACTTACCGTCCCTCCCCGGCAACGGCGCCAATTTGTTTGACTGAGATTTCCTGCACACAAAATGTAGTATTTTAGTTTTAAGAATAGATGTGCAAGTTCTCAATTCTAATCCGCGGTAGCAGGGCTATGCGGGTCGTGATCCTCAGGGAGGGACTGCGATGGAAGCGTTAAGCAAGTTTCTCTAAAGTTTTTATTTTTATTAGTTAAGTTAGAAAGATAGCGGTATTTACAATGGTCGGAAAAACAATATGGAGATGAGTTATGATTTAATCTACAAAAAGAAAAGAAAAGAAAATAATACTTACTTGAGTTTGGTTGAAGAAAAACGTGAAAACCTTACATGTTCTACCTTGCTTAGGAGACGATCAACGCATAGATCATAAACTCGAGCCCGGTCCTTGTGCACATTATATCGTCAAGCATATCAAGAACGAAGTGATGCGAAGCTTGGAAGTGGAGAACGTTTTCATGAACTATCGCTGGTTCTCACATAGCTTAGTTATACTTGCTTTTGGAATCCACTTGCATGTTCATCAACAACCACAAGAGATCACAGAGAAAAAGAAACGAAAACAAAAAGAAAAATAAAATATCAGAACAATGAACAAAAGAAAAATAATTACCTTTATTGCTGAATACAAATGCAGAGAAGAGGAAGGGTACATCGGTGTCACGCTCAATATAAGCCTCTCTCTCTCTTGAAATAAAAAGAAAAGAAAATCTAACCTAGAAACTAAAAACCCTAGCTTTTGGCCCTTGGCTTGCCTCTGGACCACCCTGTACGTTGCACTGCAGGGGGTATTTATAGGTGCAGAAGGCCGAAGAGTCCCGGATGAAGTAGCCCACGAAATCTGGTATCCAGATGAGATCAAAGTGCCGCGGAATCTTGGGTTTTGCCGCGGATTTGCGGCATTTTTGTGGAATCTGGCCATGCGCTTTGGCGCGTGGCCTCTCCTGGTCCGTCCATGTGGGCGCCTGCTTCTGGAAGTATGATCCTGGCTCTTCATATTGGGATTTTGAGATAACTTGATAATCAAGTTACCTAGATTTTGAATTCTCCCAATCTCTTTTAAACGAATTTCCTTATCTCTGCACTCTTTTCATTCTCATCTGCAAGAGTTTAGGGTTGGGTAGAAGTCTATCCTTCCCTCATCTTTGATATTTGCAACTTTAGCCCTTGTATATTTGCACTTTGACTTCTTGTAATTGCGCTTTTACACCTGGGCTTCAAACATGGGCTTGGATCTGGGCTTTTGGGCTGTTTAAGCTTTATTTATTATTAAAATAATAATTCGAGGCCTACACACAATAAATTACAAATTATTAATAAATGTGCAGAATTAAATGAATAAATATGAAAATGTGATGGTAAATATGATGATAAAAATGCACTTTTCACTACCAATCAATAGGCAGCAAAAAACTAGCCGTTGGGGGGCAAGAATGACCTGTCAGTTGACCAGACGGTCGACCGTCCAATGGTTTTTTTCTGACCGTTGGCGTTGCCAGTCGACCTCACCCAAGCCAGGCACTGTCAGTCGACCGGTCGGTCGACCACGGCCCAACAGAGATAAGTTGTCTCTCAGTTGGTCGATCAGGTCGGTCAACTGCTATGGGCTCGTGCACATCATGCACATCGATTGACCAGTCGGTCGACCTCAAGCAGCCTAAGAACCCAATTTTGAACATTTTTAAATACATTTTAAATCCCATAAAATCTCCAAATTCACAAAAATAAGTTCAATGAAACACTTTGAATTGCAAATATGTGTGATCATAAATCAACACATATTAACTATTTTTGAGGTAAAGAATTTAAAGCTTAAACCAAAAACTATATTTTTCAAATAAAACTTTGAAATGAAAAATCGATTTTTTTCAAAACTTGTACAAATACAAAAACAAGATATTTGAAATACATTTGAAGTATAGTGTGTATGAGAATGATCCAATACACACAGTAAATGGAATATACTTATTTTTGATAATAAGCTACAAAATAAGTTTTGATAAAATCAAAAGTCAAACACATGATATAAACTCATCAAAATAAGTTATCTAAACAATATAAAGCAACAATGTATATGGACAAAATCTAATGAACATATAAACCATGTAAGCTTGTTTTGATAAAAACTATTCATGAAACCTAAAGATGTATTCTTGATAATCAAAACTAAAATATATAGAAATAAGACATATGAAGCTCAAATATGTGTGGATAGAATCCAACACATATTGCAAACTATAAAACTTATTCTATTAAGATAAAAAATAAGGTAAACTTGAATTCTTGAAACTAAAAATGTAATTACTAAAATTAAACATTTTTTTGTATGTGTGCGTGTGAGCTTGAGCAATCCACAACTAAGCTATCCTTTACATTTTATTTAAAACAAAAATGTTAAACTTATAAACTAGAACTCAAGTCTTCTTGAAAATCTTCTGTTGAAAATCTTTTATCCATCTTGACTTGATCCAAACTTGGTCCATAAGAGCTAGATTTCCCTTTTAGTACTTGATGCGATCATAATGTGCGAGCTCTTGATTCAACATGTGTTAGCTTCAAAACTTGATTTCATATCTTTTGTTGAAGTTAAACACTGACTAAGATTTTAATTGAATATCTGAAAGTTAATAAACACAAGATCATTAGTACTATAATTACATGAGTTAATCATCATCAAAACTAGAGTGATGGGCCTTTGGGCCAATAATCCCCCTTTTGATGATGACAAAACTCATGAAGTTATATATGCATAAATGAAAGATAAGCTTCATAGAAGTTCCCCCTTAACTCAAGCATAGCATAAAAATATGTAGATATTCAATAAAGCGCATAAAAATATTAAAGAAATATAAACATATATGCATAAATAAAAATATTAAACATGCATATATAAACTCTAAATTTCTCTCCCCTTTTATCAATTCATCAATAAAGAGATAAAGTAAACATGGTAAATATATATGCGATATAAAATTATTAAGAGAAGAGACGTCAAGTTAAATCCCTCTGCATACATGCATTACATGAAGAAAGAGATGACTAAAACCTAACCCCATATAAGCATAATATATATAGACGAAGATGTTAAACTCCCCCTATACACGTGTACCATATAAAAAAAGATATTAAATTCTTCTTTATATATTACACTCATCATGAATCTACATGTAGAGGAGATGTTCAGCTCCCTTTACATATAAGCAATACATGTCAAAACAAATTTTGAAAATAAATTTTGATACTACTTGTAATCAACCAAAACAAAAAATTTTATAGCACAAGAAATTAATTAAACAAATTTTGATACCACTTGTAAATCACTTTAAACAAATTTTTGTACTTCTTGAAATAAAAAAAATTTAGATACCACTTGTGAATAAACATAAATATTATTTTATAAATAAAAATAAATATGAAATCATTTTAAGTCAAAGAACTTTTTTTTTCTTTTTTTTGAAATAATCACAACACTAATGCATAAGCTTGTTGGAAACGAAAAATAAATATTTTGAAGTAAAATCAAGCTTAGCATGAAATCAATTTGTGCTTAAAAACATGTATGGACATTGATAAACTAGCACAATTAATCTTATATATGTATGTATGAAATACCACTTGATATTTAACGCATACATATATAGAAAAACTTGAATGAGTATTTAAAAATAAAATAATATGAGAATCATGTGTATAATTCACAACATCCACCCTATCATGCACAAGTATTAAAAGGATTCATTAAGGCACACAAGGCTTGGTCACCCAACCAACTACCCTTTAAGGATAAAAGTTTTCAAGGATAATAATTTAAAAATTGATATAGATTGAAAACACTACCATATGAAGAATAAAGAACTAGTTTAAAATAGTTTTTTAAAGAACTATTCTAAGATTCTGCAAAAATGAATCAAAACTTGTACCAATACATGTATATTACACAAGAATTGTTATTCATAATCTATATAGCATATAATCATGTGCTCATGAAATAAAGTTATGAGTAAATATAAAAGTGAGTGCTCAATGTTCATTGGGATAATATATTCATGAAGATAAAACAATAAAGCTCAAAATAAAACTCATGTGAATTTTTTTTCTCAAAACATGATATATCATATAACCTTACAAGAATCATCAAAATTAGGACACATAATGTACAATCAAATATAAAATGAGTACACCAACGAAATAAAACATATAAAGCATAAAGAACAAGTGCAACTCAAGAATTGTACATGTATAACACAAGTTTTAAAAGATTTGCATATCAACATATGATATAAACATGTAAATCAAAATATGCTTTAACTAAAGCATATAAAAACACAAATCCAAAAAAATGGCATGTAAATTCACTTGAAAATATGAACGTTATTTTTAAAGATACATGAATAGCTAAACAACCAATCTACTCAACCATAAGTATAAAATAACATATGATAGAGTCTAGGTTACTACACTAACATATAAGCATCTAAAATATTTTTAAAAGTGGAGGATAAAATGGTTACCAATAACGATGTAGCCAATCCATTTCTTCAAAACAAGGTGGTCCTCCCGCTAAAACTCCTTGATAGCGATGCATCCATGATCTGTCTGTCAAGCTCTGATTGCATCTACTACCAAAGCACCAATCCTCTCATGTTTTGTGAAAGCCCACACCTACATCAAAGATTAGTGGTGGGGATTTTGATACCCATATCTTTTTTGGTCCACGGGGTTAGTAACATTGTGAACCAAACATTTATTGTTTACAAAATTTAAAGAATTCAGTCTATCAAAATAAAATTTTACAAGATGGCCTTTGGGGTCGCAATGTGTACATGTGTACACTCTAGCATACATGATGTTAGGAGTATGAGCATGGTATGCATATGTATGCCATATGGGATGTGCATGCATGTGTGAAACTTATTTCTTGCGAAACATAGATTTCCAATCTATTATGATTAAAAGCACATTGGCTCAAAGTTGAGCCTAAACAATCAATTCTATTTTTTAAAACATGAATCTTATTTTTAGCAAAAGAGGATGCAACATTATTAGCATGAGAAACATGGCAAGAATGAGAACTAAAATCATTTTTCTTTTTGGAAATAGAAATATTTTCTTTTTCCTTTAAAACAATTTTTTTGAAAGAATCATTTTCATTTAAAATAATCTCTTTTTCTTTAGAAATTAAAGCAACTTGATTTTTCAAGGATGATTTTCTTTTGAAGTAATTTCAAATTTATTTTGAAGATAATCTTTTTCTTTTAAAACAAAATAATTTTCATTTTTCAATCTTTTATTTTCAACCTTTAACAAATCATATTTTTCAAAAAGTTTTTGACAAAACACTGCAAGCTCCTCATATGGTATCTCATCATCATTATCAAGCTCAGAATCAGAATTTACCTCAGGGGGTCATCCTCTTAGACCATGTAGCACATGTTGAAAGTACACTTCCTTCGTCCGAGTCACTCTCCTTATAAAATTGCGTTTGTTTACCAAGAGAGATAAGAGTGTTCCATACTATAAAAGCCGAATAAAATTTAGAAACCCTAAATAAATAATCATTATTTAGGGTTGACTTTAAAGCATGGATGGCTTTTGCATTAACCTCAAGATAGTTGCATTTTACAAAATAAGATTCTTTAATAGTGGCAAGATAGACAATACCTAGAGTTTTGAGGTACATAGACATCTTAACTTTTCAAGTTTGGAAGTTAAGAATATCAAACATATGAGGTGCAATGAAATCCATGTGTGTATACAAATATTGTGATTAGAGAAAATAAGATCTTTAACTCTACATTGTTAGACCCAAATCAAGAGCATCAAGCTCTGATACCACTTGAAGATTACCTAAAGGGGGTGAATGGGTGATATGCTAATCTAATGATAAAATAATGCAGATTTAAAAACTAATTATGCAAACTAAAACTATCACACAAGTGCATTAACAAAATATTAAACAAACATAAATATATATGCATAAATAAAAATATTAAACATGCATATATAAACTCTAAATTTCTCTCCCCTTTTTGTCATTCATCAATAAAAGGGTAAAGAAAACATGATAAATGTATATACGACATAAATTTATGAAGAGAAGAGAGTCAAGTTAACTCCTCCTGTATACATGCTTTACGTGAAGAAAGAGATGACTAAACCCCATATAAGCATAATATACAATGTATAGACGGAGATGTTAAGCTCCCCCTACACACGTGTACCATATAAAATTGATGTCAAGCTCTTCTTTATATACTACACTCATCATGAATCTATATATAGAGGAGATGTTAAGATCCTTTTGCATCTAAGCAATACATGTTAAAACAAATTTTGATACTACTTGTAATCAACCAAAACAAAATTTTTGATACCACATGAAATTAATTAAACAAATTTTGGTACCACTTGTAAATCACTTAAACAAATTTTGGTACTTCTTGAAATAAAACAATTTAGATACCACTTGCGGATATCACTTGTGAATAAATATAAATATTAATTTATAGATAAACATAAACGTGAAATCATTTTAAGTCAAAGAACCTTTCTTTCTTTTTTTTGAAATAATCACAAAACTAATGCATAATCTTGTTGGAAACAAAAGATAAATATTTTGAAGTAAAATCAAGCTTAGCATGAAATCATTTTGTACTTAAAATAATGTATAGACATTGATAAACAAGCATAATCAATCATATATATGTATATATGAAAATGCACTTGAAATTTAACGCAAACATATATAGAAAAACTTGAATGAGTATTCAAAAATGAAATAACATGAGAATCATGTGTATAACTCACAACATCCACCCTATCATGCACAAGTTTTAAAAAAATTCATTATGACACACAAGGCTTGGTTACCCAACTAACCGCTTTTTAAGGATATAAGTTTTCAAAAATAATAATTTGAAATAGTTTTATAGATTGAAAACACTACCATGTTAAGAATAAAGACTAAAATAATTTTTAAAGAACTAGTTCAAAATTCTACAAAAATGAATCAAAACATGTATCTCATGAAAACATGTATATTACACAAGAATTATCACTCAAATCCATATAGCAGAAAAACTTGCACTCATGAAACCAAAGTCATGAGTAGACATAAAGGTGAGTGCTCAATGTTCATGTGAATAACATATTAATAAAGATAAAATAATAATGCTCAAAATAAAACTCATATGAAATTATTTTTCTCAAAACATGATATATCATATAACCATGCAAGAATCATCAAAACTCGGACATACAATATACAATCAAAAATAAAATGAGTACACCAATGAAATAAAATATATAAAGCATAAAGAACAAGCATAACTCAAGAATTGTACATGCGTAACACAAGTTTTAACAAGATTTGCATATCAACAAATGATATAAAGATATAAATTAAAATATTCTCTATTTAAAGCATATAACAATATGAATCCAAAAAAAAAAATGGGCATGTAAAGTCACATAAAAACGTGAACACTATTTTCAAAGTTACATGCATAGTTAGACAATCAATCAACTCAACTATAAGTACAGAATAACATAGGATAGAGCCCAGGTTACTACACTAGCATATAGGCATGTAAATATTTTTAAAAGTGTAGGATGAAATGGTTACAAATACCGATGTATCCAATCCATTTTTCCAAAACAAGGTGGTCCTCCCACCAAAACTCCTTGACAGCGATGTATCCATGATGTGTCTGTTAAGCTCCGATTGCATCTACTACCAAAGCACCAATCGTCTCACATTTTGTGAGAGTCCACACCTACATCAGAGACAAGTGGTGAGAATTTTGGTACCAATATCTTTTTAGGTCCATGGGGGTTAGTAACATTGGGAACCAAACATGTTTGTTTGCAAAATTTAAAAAATTTAATCTATCAAAATAAAATTTTGTAAGATGGCCTTTGCGGTCGCAATGCGTGCATGTGTACACTCTAGTATACATGATGTTATAAGTATGAGCATTGTGTGCATGTGTATGCCATGTAGGATGTACATGCATGTGTGAAACTTGTTACTTGCGAAACATAGATTCCAAACTATTATGATTAAAAGCACATTGGTTCAAAGTTAAGCCTAAACAATCAATTCTATTTTTTAAAACATGAATTTCATTTTAGTAAAAGAGGATGCAATATTATTAGCATGAGAAACATGTCAAGAATAAGAACTAAAATCATTTTTTTGGAAATAGAAATCTTTTCTTTTTTCTTTAAAATAATTTTCTTTTTCAAAGAATCATTTTCATTTAAAATAATCTCTTTCTTTAGAAATTAAAGCAACTTGATTTTTCAAGGATCATTTTCTTTTGAAGTAATTTCAAATTTATTTTGAAGAGAATCATTTTCTTTTAAAACAAAATTATTTTCATTTTTCAATCATTGATTTTCAACCTTTAACAAATCATATTTTTCAAGAAGTTTTTAACAAAGCAATGCAAGCTCCTCATATGGCATCTCATCATCATTATCAAGCTCGGAATCGGAATTTACCTCAAGGGGTTCATCCCTTTGGACCATGCAACACGTGTTAAAAGTATCACTTCCTTCATCCGAGTCACTCTCCTTGTAATATTGCGTTTGTTCACAAAGAGAGATAAGAGTATTCCATACTATAAAAGCTAAATCAAATTTAAAAAACCCAAGATAAATAATCAGTATTTAGGGTTGACTTTAAAGCATGGATGGCTTTTGCATTAACCTCAAGATATTTGCCATTTACAAAATAAAATTCTTTAATAGTTGCAAGATAGACATGAATACCTAGAGCTTTGAGGTACATAAGCATCTTAACTTTTCAAGTTTGAAAGTTAAGAATATCAAACATATGAGGTGCAATGAAATTCATGTGCGTGTGTAGAAATATTGTGATTAGCAAAAATAAGATCTTTAACTCTAGATTGTTAGACCCAAATCAAGAGCATCAAGATCTGATACCATTATAGATTACCTATAGGGGGAGAATAGGTGACATGCTAATCTAATGACAAAATAATGCAGAATTAAAAACTAATTATGCAAACTAAAACTATCACACGATGCATAACCAAAAAGTGAAGCTGAATTCCCAGAGATGGGCTTTGACTTCTCCTCAAAATTTCTCTTGGTTAAGAGTTGAGGTGCAATTATAGCTCTCTTGGTTGAATACTAGTGTGAACACAAATACGAACAATATAAAGCATGTAAATATGTGAATAATATGAGAGCATGCAAGATATCAAAAAATCCCAAGAATATATATCAATTTAGCACAAGTAAATATCAAGTATATAAAGATGTAAATAATAAGAGCATGTAAGATATAAACAAAAGTGAGTTGAGAGAGAGATGAGCAATCACAAACACGGAAGATTTGTTTCGAGGTTCTAACCACTTGCTCGACGTCCCCGTCTTCACCGCAATGAAAGATTTTCACAAAAAAATAATCCCGCAAGATTACTTGGTGCCACAACACCTACAACGAGCTCCCTCAAGAATTCTTAGACCCGCTAGTCCTTCACTTGTTCTCGCAAGAACAATATATAATGCGAAACTGCAAGCTCGCCGAGGTCGCAACCTCTACAACTCCTCTAATTATAAATGTTGGAACACTTGGTGATCTCTTCTCTTAATCACTAACAAACACCCTCACAACAAGGATCCAAGAGGATGGTTATAGCAATGGATAACTCAAGCTTGTGTGAAAAAACTAGATAGATTTTGTGGTGAAAAACTCAAGAAAATCCATTTGAAAGAGTCAAGAGAAACACTCTTGATGAGCTTTCTTTTTGATGTGAAAATTAAGCTCTAAATCTTGCTGGAAAAACTCTGTTGAAGATAGGAAAAATTGGCTCTAAAAACTTCTCAAAATCTTCTAAAAGCTGGCCCAAAAGATCCAAATATATAGGATTCAGAAAACTAGCCATTGGGGGGCCAGAATGACCTGTCAGTTGACCGGTCGATCGATCTGCCAATGATCATTTTTTTTGACTGCTGGGGTTGCCGGTCGACCACTCAGTCGACCGCACCCAAGCCAGGCACTATCGGTTAACCGATCGGTCGATCGTGACCCAACAAAGACAAGCTATCTCTCAGTCGATCGATCGGGTCTGTCGACTGCTATGGGCTCATGCACATTGTACATGTTGGTGGACCGGTCGGTCGACAAGGCCTTACATCGGTCGACTGCAAGCAGCCTCTGAGCCCAATATTGAACATTTTTAAATACATTTTAAATCTCATAAAATCTCAATAAAATTCACAAAAATAAGTTCATTGAAACACTTTGAATTATAAATATGTGTGATCAAAAATCAACACATATTACAAGCATATAAACTATTTTTGAGGTAAAGAGTTTAAAGCTTAAATAAAAAACTGTTTTTTTCAAATATCAAACTTTGAAATGAAAAATCGATTTTTTCAAAACTTGTACAATAAAAAAAATAAGATATTTGAAACACATTTGAAGCATAGTATGTGTCACGCCCCGCTTCCCAAAATACGCTGGAACAGAGACGGGACACGAGTCGGCGACGCATATACGCAAGGAAAATAACTCACGTATACGCGCTAAGCCTTAAATAACCCGAAACAAGCTATAAATCTAACTGTAATAAATCATGATTACTGTAATATCACATATAAGCATCCATGCGTGATATCATATAAATAATGACTAGAATAACAACTGAATCTGATACAACGAGAATCAGGAAATAATATGAAGGCAAGAAAGATAAGAATACTGGAATCGAATAGGGAGAAGCTCCAGCTCTTCGCGAAGTGTACAGTCTCATCGAACACCTGAACAATAGAAACAAAGCATCCAATATCTGAACGTGTAAATCCAGGGTCGTCAGAAAGCGACCTGGTGAGTGTGTGTGTAAAGGAGAAAGCTCGTGCATATAAACAATGTGCATAGAATAATAACAAGATAAAATGCAGAGGAAGATAAATAAATAACATGATAAACAAATAACTGAATAACAATAACAAGATAATCTGCATACATAAGATAACTAAATAACATGATAAAGAAATAGCTGAAGGATAACTGCATAACAACATGAATGAAGATAAAAGTCAACTATCACAACTGTAAATAAGCAACTGATATCTGTATGTGTAACCTAGTATATGTCACTAGCCTAGTTAGTTATTATTAACTTAACTAATGTAGTACTTAACTGTGTCCCATACCACAGCCATTTTCTCACATATCAAGCAAAGTTATCGTTATTGTAACTGCCTGCCAATATAGAGCATGTGTTTTAGAAGAGTACCGTGCATGCCCGGTACCACAGTCTAACACCCCTGGCGCTGAACCAGGACAAGCCGCAAGGCTCTAATATCTGGAGACCACAGCCCCACACAAAAAGACAACTAGTGTGGTGCCGTAATCCGGGCATAGCCCTGACAACTGACAACTGAATAGGTAGCCAGTACTACCTTGGTTCTCCATGGTCGGAACCCACAACTCGGTACCATAAGAAGTCCTTTCAAAATACACGACATGCATCATCAGGCAATTACCCCTATTCCCCAGGTTATGGTGTCTTTTATTAATAAGCAGTCAATGTGATTTATTATTAAAGAGTAACCGATACCTCCAACAACTAGTGATATCAATACTAGCTGATAATCTGATAACTGACAACTGAAAACTGATATCTGACAACTGAGTAACTGACAACTAATATTTGACATCTGAAATAAGATACTGGAGATATAGCCACTAACACAAAGGTGCCACTAATAACTGGTAACTGATACAAATATCTACCAACTCCTACAAACTCTGAACATGTCATATGATCACCAACAAATAATCTCACCAATAACTGATAAAGTGATGACTACTATCTGATAACTCTGAAGTACAAGATCACCGATATCAAATAGATCACTATCACAATAGCTCAATCTCTATTAACTAAAATAATCAATAACTAAACATGAAGCACATGGTATATCCTCGAGATTAACAAGTCAAACACATAATGAAATCATATTTAAGTAGGAAAGCATCCTCAAACAACTTATGGTCTGAAATATCTACTTCTGATACCAACATCAACAAAATGTCATCTAAATAAATCCTAATACTCACAACTGTAAATCCAGCTACGTCAAACCTATCTTAATGAGTTCAAGATCCAATATAAAGAATGTAAATTCTAGATTAACTTCAACTCAAGATCAATCCAAATCACGGTCCAACTTTCCTCGCAACTAACTCCGAATCCAGAATAATAAACAACTAGTAAGAACTAACAAGCATACTAATATCCTGGTGATAAAACATCAAGTCCAGAAATGTCTAACATCAAATCACATCAGATTCATTATTTGTGGTATATCTAAACCATCTCATATCGATATAGAAATGTCATATCTACTTGTCTACAATATCCAAAAGTGTTCCGGTCGAAAATAATCACCAAATAGATGAATGTCAAATCTGATAATTAATACACATAAAATCTAGTATTATTCTCAAATACAAACTATATCAACCTCAAGATCGAGCCGGATCAAGTCATTGTCTAAGGTACATCAAAACTAGGCCTAAGCCAATATCGCTAAGCTATCAACACACGAAATGGCACTGATACAAGCTCATATCAACTATGTAAATAAAATGAACAATCATAAATGTTTCATGAAGTGGTACAGTAATCAAACTGGTAAAATATAACAGAAAGTCACTTGAAATGATAAGTGCAACATGTAAACGCATACTGACACCGGTAAATAAGGAAATACACAAGAACGAACTCTCACAGGAAATGATATAGTTTTGAAACCGAATCGCTGTTTGGTCTTCACTGCACGAACCGGTACTGATCTATGGATCATCCCATGGATCAGTCTTTGAATCACCATTGTATCAGGTCCATAACGAGCACGAATCCGGATCGGGTCTCCTGTAGCGGGGTCCGGATCTCACCAAACGGATCCGAAGCGCTGCAATACGCAACCAAACACATGAACTCACACAAACATACCCTCGTACACGTCTACACTCCACAATATATACGAATAAACAACATGTACACCCGCATATATATGTATACAAGTATACGCATACACCAGCATACATGCATACTTAAATAAATACCAACACACATTAATATGAATTCATACGCTTATATATATACATATAATATACAAACATACTCACGCATAATCATGCATACATACACATATACCCACACATAAATACCTATATATGTGTATATACATTGGGTATACGTACCCACACACATATACATATCCAATATCTACTCATTCATGCTCACGCACCCATACCCAAACTCACACACACATCCAAGTCCATGCACACATGAATACTTACAAATAATTACAACACTACCCATGTAAACATACATACATATAAAAGTACATACATGCATGCAAACATTAATGGACAACACCCATCCATGCATATACATCATGCATACACATGCATGCATATCACCACTCACGCACACACCAACACACATTTAATTACACTTCCCAATTATTACAACTTTACCCCTACACAATTTAATAAAAACTTCTACATTATTACAACTTCACCCTTACATAGGGGTGAGCATCGGTCGGTTCGGTTCGATTTTTTCTAATTTTTACAAAACCGAATCGAACCGATTAGACTTAGTAACCGAACCGAACCGAATCAACTCAGTTCGGTTCGGTTTTTTCAGTTTTTTCGGTTAGGTCAATATATTGCCATCATTTCTTACATTTTTTAATCACCATTATATTATCATCCTTTAATATTATGATCTCAAATATCCATTACCCAAATTAGAAAGAAGAAAAAGATTCTAAGCTTAATGTGAATTGAAAATTTCATATTCTAAAACTTTTACACCGTATTTGAGCTCTTATATCAAAACTCATATAATTATTACTAACTTTTAATGATAAGAATGAAAAAAAGAACTATATTAATATAAATATTATTCTCAATTGTGATGGTGTACTTAATATTGCTTTCACATATTCAACATAAAAAAGATGGTATTACTAAAACTAATGAGATAAGCTTCCACCAGTTTTTATTATGAACTATATGATTCACTAAATTGAATTTGAGTAGGTTAATATGTAGAGTGAGAAATTCGGTTCGGTTCGGTCTATTCGGGTTTTGGAACACAAAACTGAAACCCGACCGAATTAGAGCGGTTCGGTTCGGTTCGGGTTCGGGTTTCAGTTTTTGGTCGGTTATTTCGGTTATAACCGAACTCTGCTCACCCCTACCCTTACACAAATAAATACACTAACCTCAGGGCGATCTCCAGCGAAGGAAGGAGGGGCCGGGGCTGCGGAGGTGAGGAGTTGGCCGAACTGTGGAGGGGCTGCGAGCGGTGCCACAGGGGGCTGCTCCAGGCTGCCATCTGCTAGATGGTAGAGAAGTGCGCTAGGCCTGCATATGGCATGTGCTCGACAGGGCGCTGGTGGCGCGCCGGGGAGGAACAGATGGGCGCTGGATCTGCAGGGGGCTACCTGCTGTTGGCTGCTGGAGTGTTGTGCGTGCGCCAGGGAGGAGATCCGGTGCTGCCACCGTGCTGGTCTGCAAGAGGGAGGGCGGCCTGGGCTGCCGGAGGAGAGGTTGCTTTAGGATGGAATTCGGCCAAGGCTTGATGGGGGGGTGATGCGGCTAAGAGGGGATCCGGGTGTGGGGTCTGGTGTTGGTAGCTGTGTTGGGAGGAGGAGATGGATTAGGGATTAATTAGGGTTAGATTAAGATTGATGACAGATTATATATATAAGGGGTATTGGGTGTGAGGGTCTAATGGGTATTGGGTTTATGAGCTATAGGGTACTGGGTAGAGAGAATAGGAATAAGAAGAAGGAAAAATGCTACTACTAAAAACAAATAATAATAAATTTAGTTGATTAATAATCATAATAAAATAATTAGCAAATCAAAATAAAAACTTAGAAAAAATATAAAAATAAATAGGAATCTTACATTCTACCAACCTTATAAAAATTTCGTCCCCGAAATTCAATAGTGCAGGGAATGGTAAAAAGAATTCAAAATCAAAGGAGAAAACAAACAAGCTTCACGTCACTTCTCTGCACATCATAAATTCACCACGCTTCCATTGCGTTACTCTGATTCTGCTACCGACTTCAATAAGAAGTAACCAATCTCAAGAGACAAGGTCAAAGAATAGAATCGAGAAGGTGGAAGAGAAGCAAGATGAAAATCCAGATCACTCTAATGTAGAGTAGAAATCAAGGATATCAAAAGATCAAAGATGAGAATTTTCAAAGGAAGGACGGTCAATTCCAAATGCACTGAATATCAAAATGGATAGTATATGTATATTGCAGTGTAATTATAGCTTGTTCTCAAGTCACCGATAAGAACTAGGTCTATCTTGCGAAACAAAAGTGAAAATTCCACATCGCAAGTCGAAAACCTAGGCTCTGATACCAAGAAAATCCTGTCACGCCTTGCTTCCCAAAATACGCTGGAGCGGAGACGCGACACGAGTCGGCGACGCATATTTGCAAGGAAAATACCTCACGTATACGCGCTAAGCCTTAAATAACCCGAAACAAGCTATAAATCTAACTGTAATAAATCATGATTACTACAATATCACATATAAGCATCCATGCATGATATCATATAAATAATGACTGAAATAACAACTGAATCTGATATATCGAGAATCAGGATATAATATGAAGGCAAGAAAGATAAGAAACCGGAATCGAATAGGGAGAAGCTCCAGCTCTTCGCGAAGTGTACGGTTGATCAGTCACATATTTTGCATATACATTGTCACCTTAGCATAATTTTTAGCTAATAAATCCTATTAATATGTCTTCTTCTTCTTTGTTAAATGTAGGCCCAATTGCTAAAAGAAAGGAAAGAGAAATAAGCCCAAAAGCCCACCAAATTCTGATTTAATTCAAAATAAATTTAAATTCAAGGAATCAGGGCAAAATCTTAGCATATCAGAGAGGTTGAAAATCAGTTGAAAAGAATCCTTCCAAATCAAGCGGTTGAAGCGAACAATCAAAGGCTGTTTCATCAAATCCTAGAGCAAAAATGAGAAAACTAGCAGAAGATATGGGAGAATCATCAAACCAGGAGCACCCACCACTTGGGTGTGGCCATCTGGCCATAACAGGGCCGCGAAAACGTTTTCTCCCCCAATCTTCCTATGATCTCCCCGCTCTAGTTTTTCCCTATAAATACCGGTTTCAACAGAGAAAAAAGGGCGAAGATTAGGATTAGAATTTTTATTTATACTTTAAGGTTTAGGCTCTTTTGTTAGATAGTACAAAAGTTATATTTTTATTTTACAATTTATAGTTCAGTACAAATACCTATGAGAGAGAGAGGAATTGAGTGCTTGTAACTTAAAAATTGAAGTGACATCAATATAAGAATCGAGCTACATTTTCTTCCACTCATTTTACAGTATATCTTGCGTTATTTACTAGCATTTTTCTTTGACTTCCATGAGTAGCTAAATCGGTTTTCTGGGCTCACTATTGTACCTCTCTCCAATTCTTCTTCTTTTCTATTTTTTATAAAAAAAGCCCAATGAATCATTTCCATGCCTAACTTAAAACCTTTCTTCTTGAATGTGTTTTTGAAGGCACATGAGGATGGGTTTAGATTTTTAAACTCCTACTTCTTTGAAGAACATCTCTTGAACTTGTTTTTATCTCATGCATAAACTTCTTGATGATTTAACATTTGATTCAAAATGGCTTC
Source organism: Agave tequilana (assembly GCA_038442645.1). Taxonomy (NCBI): domain Eukaryota; kingdom Viridiplantae; phylum Streptophyta; class Magnoliopsida; order Asparagales; family Asparagaceae; genus Agave; species Agave tequilana. The sequence continues at coordinate 1,803 of JAVJIF010008029.1, read as the reverse complement.
TTAAAGAAAAGAGTTAACTTTTCCAACCATCTTATATGCTTTTCTTCAAACTTTCTAAAGTTAACCTTAAGTTTTGCCTATGATCAAGTTGAGGCACTAAGGATTTCAATAAAAGAATAAATGGTTGAGTAGTGAGATAGTGAGCCCAGATTTTCTTCTTTATTAAAAACAACCAATCACTTTTCAAAGTTTTTTAAATCAGCTTTTTTCAAAGCCTTCTTCAAAGTTGCAATTTCTCTTTTAATCATCTCCCTTCTTTCCATTCTCTTTTCAATTAAAAAATGAGCACAATTCTTTATTACTAAACAAAGCACCAAAAAACTTTCATTGCATTCCTCCTCGTGGACACGACTCGTTAGCCCGATGCTTTGATTTTACAATCAATTTTTGGCGCCATTGCCGGGGAGGGAACGGTGTATTTGTTTTTTAAACAAATTTTGTGCCCTTACTCTCGAAAGTAGGAAACAAATTTTCAAGAAATTGCATTGCACAAATTGAAAATTTGATTGGACTACTAAAACTCTTTTTTGCAGGACATATTGCTCGCAAAAAAATTAAGTTTTTGTACGTTATATTCTTGTTATTTCTGCATCCACCATCCCTGTTTTAATCCAACAGTAATTTGAGTGATTGTTAATTGCTTAAAAACGTTTAGACTTGCATTCTAGGCATTTGTCTAATTATGTTTATTTTACAATTATTGTTGAAGAGAGCTGGAGACAAGGTACGTATGCATAGCATATAGTTTAGGAAACATTCTTGGGTGATATTTTGCTTTTGAATATTACTTTTCTATATCTTGCACACTTTGCACAATAAATTCTAAGGGCAAAACTCAATTCAAGATAAGGTGGGGAAGTCATTATCCTTACTTAGCCCACAAACCATCTCCAAGCACGCACAGCCTAAGCCTAAGTAAAATCTGATAGACGTTGGCCTTAGGGACATCTCGAACTCATTAGGAGATTATCCTAAGGGGGAGGTGTTGGAATTTGACTCCTGCCAAATCAGTGTCTAGGAAGGGGATTGAGGGCCGAAAGCCCGAAGGTTAGTGGTTACTTAATTAAGGAATGTCTTTGACGGATAACCTCCCATCAATCTTGCCCTGACCTGACTGATTAGCTTGTGGTCAAAGTCTACATTATACCTCTGTGGACAATCAACCAGTTAGGAGTTGTCTAGGTCAAGGTTACCTTAGATTAGGTTTGGTTGATTACTCTTGTTGACTGTTGGTAAACTTGTTTGTGATTGTGATTGTGTTTATGTATGGAAGTGTGGTCAAGAGACCCTAACTCATCTAGGTTGACTAGAAACACATCACCACCCAAGTTTAGATTAAGACCTGATCCGGTTATGGCTCAACCAACATCCTTGTAGGATAGGTTCTATCCCATTCGAACCTCACTTCCATCTTGCATTCTACTTCCATCGGTTGGTGAATACAATTTTGAGCTCAAGCCTCAATTCATCAACACACTTCCCAAGTTTTATGGCTGAGAGTCTGAAGATGCTTACTTCTTCATAAGAGAATTTGAGGAAGTATGTCTAATGATGAAAATCCCACACCTTGTAGACGATGCTATTAGGTTGAGATTTGTCCCTTTTGCTCTTAAGGACTTAGCAAAGAAATGGCTTTACAGCATAGCGGCCGGTTCGATCACATCTTGGGATGGTTTCATCAAGGTCTTCTTGAAGAAATTCTATCCAATTCATAAGACTGCCCTCATTAGGAAGACCATCATGCAATTCAAGCAAGAACCGAGTGAACTGTTCTGGAGGTACTTTGAACGCTTTATAGACCTC